>JAFBJS010009234.1:7918-59944 GCA_016785265.1 Paraplagusia blochii | reverse complement strand
TCACGTGTAATATTGAAGTCAATCAGGAGCACAGTCTTAGACCTCGCTAACCAATAAGAAGTTGAGCTCGACAGATGAGACTACCTCTTCTTTCAGCTTGTGTCTTTTTTCAGGGGTTGCCACAGCAAGTCAACAATTTCCATCTCACCCTGTCCTCTCTATCATCAACTCTGACTCCAACTACCTCCATGTCCTCCCTCACTGCATCCATCAATCTTGTCTTTGTCTCCTACCTGGTAGCTCCATCTCTAGGATCATTCTTCTACCAATGTATCCACTGTCCCTCCTCTGAACGTGTCCAAACCATCTCAATCTGTCTTCTTTAGCTTTTTCTCCAAACCTTCCTGTCTGTGTTGTCCCTCTGATGACCTGATTCCTGATCCTGTCCATCCTAGTCACCCCCATAGAGAACCTCACTGACTGTTGACTTCAAGTGTTCTCAAGGATTTTACACGTTAAACTGTCACTGTGAGCAGACCTGCTGGAAACCTCCCTGTTAGTAAAACCTTTTCAGTAGTTATGCCACCAGTGAACAGTAGCCTGAGACAAGATTTGCTCCAGTGGTCAACATGCAATTGCGTCAACTTTTTCGAGTGTGTTGCATTGCTGATGCAATACCTTAAATATTATGTTTGCTCCGTAATTAGATGAATAATCTTCTAACCGAATGTATTTAATGTGAAAAATGAACAATTCCTCACTGATCTAGTGCAAAGCTAAATGTCAGAAAGCTTATGGACGTCAGCAGATTGATTTTTACAGGCATAGACCAGAACCAGAACATCTAGTTCGTCATAGAATATTTCCATCATCATTCATCCCCACGAAAACATTGTGCATTTGAGTTATTTCTAAATCAAACTCTGACCTATATGGTCATGCCATACAAGAGTAAAGAACGTATCTTCTCACTTAATCGTGTAACAAATCATGTGCACATTTAAAATCTTAAAACAGATGCAGGGACGAGATCCGATTCTTCACTTCACGACACAAGCTCACACCAATTATTTCACCATTGAAATGCAGAAACATATGGAGTCCAAATGTCCCACTGTAACTCCGGATCATGAAATTGTCCCTGCTGAAGTTAACGAAAGGATATTCATGCTCAGTTCGAGGCTTCCCGGCGGCTTGTTCTCCTGGATGCTGTTCTGCTGCGGCCCCACCGGACAGTCCGTGGAGATCTGCGCGGCGCAGGCCACCGTGTTGCTGTAAACCCTGCGGTTGAGCTGTATGACCGTCGTCTTGGAGGCCGCTGAGTTGTGCTGCGCCGCCGAACGTTTACAGTGAAACAGAACCAGGAAACATCTGTAGAACTGCGGAGGAGACGGAGGGTTAGTGTGTGCAATGACGTTACACCCTGGTCATCAACCGTATTTTTATTTATTTTTAAACCAGACGCACGGAAAGAACGGAAAGCAGCCATTCCATGGTTTGATTAGGCACAAATCACGCGTTAATGCACTTTCATGTCCATGAAGACAACAGGTAGCCATGTTTGAGGAGGGGGAGAATAATGACCCCTAATGGTTTGCTGCACAGACAGAGGAGAGTGAGTGGCCTTGAATGCTTGCAGGTCATTTAACACATCAACTGAATGAGGTCTGAGAGCTGAGGCTCCTGTTCCAAGAAGGAAAAGTCAACTATCTTTCAGTCGTACGCATTGAAATGCTATAGAAATCATGGTTCAATCTGTTAGTAAATGATTGTGTCTGTATATATTTACTGTATATATGTATCTATAATGAATATGCAACGAGTACATGTCTGTTTCAGGCTTTGCAATTTCCTAGAAAGCATAATGATAATTTGTCACTCTCCAAGTAAGATGTTGATGTTTCCCTTTTCCTCCAAACCTTGTCAGTCCGACAGAGATATATTGATGTCACTGGTCTAATTTCATATATATATATTTTTTTTTAAATGGCGTTCGGTAGGAAAACATTCTGTCTCTGATGGGTAGCAGTGATTGTGGCAGGAATATCACGGGGAAAAAAATCGCTAAAGAACGATCTCAGGTGAAGTTTAAAGGGAGGGGAAATGAAATCTGGCAGAGGTGGCAGAACATTACGTTATCTATGTTTGCAGCTCGTGTGCAAACCACACACACACACACACACATGCAGGTCACCTGCTGAGGCAGCACAACTCATCCGTTTTCATGTATTAATGTATTCAGTCCTGATTTTTTTTTTTTCTCTCTCTTATCTGAAAGAAGGTTTCTCCTGAACGTACACTCTGTGCTCTTTTTATAGCACTGAACTGAACTTCACATTTGCACTTAATATCACACATGTGCCACAGAACCACAGTCAGACTGCAGCCCAGGACAGTCAACGGTGTCCAGACCCAGTGAGAGATTCCTTGATGTTTTATTTCTTTCTTTAGTGCAGCCTCCATGGCAGACGCTAAGGCAAAAACTTCATTACATCTGAATCTGATCCAGGAACAGAAATTACAATTTAATCCTTAAATTTCCCTTCAGTTTTCTGCAATTTTCACCCAGATCCGATGAGTAATATTCTGCAGCTGTCAGGTCTTTATTTGGTTGTGATGTTGAAGACATTTTACCAGACCTATTTGTCGTCAAAGGTTAAATACAGGGCCAGTGCAGATGGTGGTCTGCATTTGTCGATACTGAACTTTACTCCACTTCGATATATTGATCACCTATTGTACCTGTCACCTTATCTGAAGCCCATTTAAATGAGAAATTTAATTATTTCCTAGAAAGAATTCCCATTTGAGTTGTTTTTCATTGGAAAGATTTTACTGAATGCCTGCTGAATGAACGGCTGTTCTCCTCATTGACCCTGGCTTTGTCTTTGGTGTCACAGTAGAAAATTGTCAATCATTCACCAACTGAATGACCAGTGATTCTATTGTTTGCAATAGGTTGCAGGTCTTTGCATCAGCATTGGAAAAAAAAACAATATTATCCAGTGCTTTTATTTTTAAAGATGCTGAGATTCTCTTTAGGAGAGACAAGGATGGACAGGACCAGGGATGAGGTGATTAGAGGGACAACACAGACAGGAAGGTTTGAAGAAAAAGCTAAGGAAGCCAGATTGAGATGGTTTGGACATGTTCAGAGGAGGGACAGTGGATACATTGGTAGAAGAATGATCCTAGAGATGGAGCTACCAGGTAGGAGACAAAGAGGAGATTGAAGGATGCAGTGAGGGAGGACATGGAGGTAGTTGGAGTCAGAGTAGAAGATACACAGGACACGGTGAGATGGAAATTGTTGACTCTCTTTGGCAAACCCTGAAAAAGGACAAGCCAAAAGGAAATTAGGGGGTTTGGAGGGTTGCAGGTTCAAATCCACCACCAAGGTTACCACTGAGGTACTCACTGAGGACAGCACTGTCCCCACTCACTGTTCCCCGGGTGCTCAAAGCTGCCCACTGTTCACTTTGTTGATGGGGTATTAGTACTATTTACACAGTAGGTGGCGATAATGCACTGCATGGCACTCACCACTTAGTTGTTTTTTTATTAAAAGCAAAATCAATAATGTGAATTGGGTGAAACATAAACACGAAGTGAAAAGTTTTCTTCACATTAAGGGGTGATGGTGGGTCCTGAAACCAGACCGGTTGATGACCTCTGATCTAGATAACTCAACGTTGCATCATGTTGACCTGATTTTCCCTCTTGTTTCCCAGGCATCCTCCTGATGATGGCGCTGTGCGAGCAGATTCACGTCTACGAGTACATTCCCTCCTTGAGGCAGACCGCCCTCTGCCACTACCACGAGCGCTACTATGACGATGCCTGTACACTGGGTGCCTACCACCCCCTGTTGTTCGAGAAGACCCTCATCCAGCGGATCAACGTGGGTCCCATGAGGGACCTCAAGACCAAGGGCCGCGTCACACTCCCTGGCTTCAGCACCGTCAACTGCGGCGTCAGAGATGTGTAACGCTGGCCTCCTGTGGATACCAACATGCACGCGCACACGTACTGGCCTTCGTTGGTCCAGGAAGGGAGAGGTGCAATAAAGCCACTGAAGACACTGAGGCTGAAGCTTACAAGATTGAAATTAGACCCATGAAGAACATAAGCCATATCCCCCGGGGTCGGATCAACGCACAAGCCTCTGGAGGAACTGGTCTTTACCCAGATGTTTCGCTGTAGACCAGAGATGGATATGGGAAAAAAAAAAAAGTTGTTCCTCTCTGCTTTAGCTGAGCCATGTTAGCTGTGGAGCTGACTAGGGGTAGCAACGTGTCATTGTTTTTAGATCGAGTGAATTTTTCAATAAGTGGGTGCGTGTTTCAGCCATGTAAATTGTGTGTATTTTACAATCGTGTGGTTGGTTGGTTCTTCACTGAGAGAGGCGAAAAGAAACACCGATCCCAACAGTGGAGGTTTTCTTTTTTTTTTTTTTTTCTTCCTGCTCCAAAGGGGTTGCGAGCGAGCCGCGAAGCTGTGAATGTCACACTGATAATACGGCGCCTCGTACTGAAGAACGCGCAGCATCATCAAACCGATGGTCGGGCTGTCACTTCCGTCATTTATTGCTGTACTTTTCTTATTGCTTTGTATAAGGCGTTTGACATTCCTCTGATGTCATCAAATGGCGTCAGAAATTTCGGGTTCAGGACCGACACTTTTTCTTTGTAGTAAGTACAAATGGACTTCACGAAACTCTAGAAAAATCCAAATTTGTGACTTATTCAGAGCGGTAATAAGGAGGGCTATTGGCGTTTTTGCTAACAGCTGATCAGTGCAAGGTGATGCGTCGCTTTTGCTGATCAGAGATCATGTTCCTCTAAAGAACTTAATCTGGTTTAGACTCCTTTCTGTGCTTCCTTTCACCAAGTTACCATAGATGTTTGAGTTTCAGACAAAAGAGGGATCTTTTTACGTTGTCACTCATGGTTTTAAAGCCTGGTACAGCCTTTTTTTAAAGGATGTAAATTAAGCAAAAGGTGTGTTCACTCTTGCCTTTATTGGTTTGGACCGGAGCAGATGGATTGGGTTGATTTATAATTCTTTAGAGTAGGTCCTGGTCTTCTCTTCATAGCCAAACTACAGATCACATGGTCAAGACCAGCGTCTGATTGGGCCATGTGTTGATATCAGTGGTAAGGTTTTTTCCCCAGAACCTCAAATGTCATTTTTGAGTTGTAGCATTAACCTGGGTGCTAACAATGCAATCCCATCTGTTATTTCTTACCAAAACCAAACATGCTAAGCATGGACACACCTGAAGGGACTGGGTCCAAAAACAGAGCTGGAGAACCAACAGGTGCTCAGAGAAGCCGTAACCCTGTGCCTAGTGTGTAACCGAACGCTTCCCTCTTTGCCTCAAGACTGTTCAGATTAATGATACTGTGGCAGGTCTGGCAGAGTTGACGTCGCTGAGCGGGAAATTTACGAGAGGATTCTCAGTGATCAACTCGCCCCTTGTTGTCCCTCCATTTTCACTTGCTTCTGTACTGAATGTAATTGCACCACTCAAGACCACAGCTCGCGGTTGCAGATTCTTATTATAATGCAGCTCAGAGCAGGGTAATTTCCTTTTGCCATGTAACAGCGTCAAACCCATTTCCTTTTTTCTATCAGTGTCTCCTATTCTCTCAGTCCTCTGATATTGGACTTTTTCCATCTACCGCTCATTGAAGATGATAATTCCTGAAGAGCATTTTCTTCATAACATTGAAATTGTTTTTTTTTGGTTTATGCTATTGCTTGCGTGTTCTGGGTTGAGAAGTCCAGTATGGTCTGGATTTGCTGAAGGTCAGAGGAGAGTCTTACTCGCAGTTGTGTTATGTTTGAGAAAAACAAATGGTGCCATCAATCTTGGTTTTAATGAAAGATGTAAAAACTCGTCAGAGAAACCACTGCTGTGAATATAGTCTGTAAGTTGCGTCTTGAGGTGATTCTCAAGACGCTGACCGTGTCCAAAACGCCTGAGTGTTAATATAGACGGAGACTCTGGCTTTTAGAGACAGAAGTGAAACGTTGGTGTATGTTTTAAGATCAGATGTAACACAGTTTATCTCAGACTCTGAGAAGCTTTTGTATCTACCAAGTGAGGCAGTGTTGGCATTCTTGAAGTTGTACAACTGTGAAACTCACAGGCAAAGAGTGAAATAGTACTTAGATCTCTGGTTTCTGACAAGACTTGTCATGAATATTTTCATTCCTCAATGTTGGACTGTTGTCCAAGATGTATTGCCACTGTTATATTAGACCAGAAAAGGCTTGCTGAGAACTAGAGAGGTCCAACTGCACCTAGAGCGCCCTCATCTTTACTGTGGAGTTTCTACATCTGAGCCTAAAGTATTTTTAAAAAAGCACAAACTTTTTATGATTTTCAGCCAAATTGAGTTGTCATAGCGATGCTGATGAAATGTAAGTATCATGTACCGTGCTGTCAAACAGACAAAGTGATATTTGAGAATTATTCGGGACGAGAGATTTTGTTTTAAAATCTTGACAAATCTGACCTGTATATTGTGATTCAATGAAAAAAATGTCTATAATTGAATGAGCCTAAATGAAATAATCAGATAGTAATGACTAATTCAGTGAATTGCATGTGTGGTTTAAAAATGTACTTCATCACATTGATGCAACATCAGATCAGTTATTGCCAAGACAGCAGTAAAGTGCATTGATTTGCAGCATCTTCCACCACCAGTCTACTGACAGTGAAGAACTTGCTGCCTCAGCAGAAATGGTCTGGGGATACAGTATGATGTAAACAGTGTGTGCCGTGTCCATGTACACTTGTATACCGTGTTCATAGCAACAATTAAGAAATCTTTGATGACATTTGGTACCGAGCCCCAGAGCTTTTTTAGGACTAGGAACTTATAAAAGCATGTCTTGGGTAAGAAAAAAAAGGAGGATGAAGCGTCAAGGGGCTTTTTAGTGTATATGCGTTGGTCTGGGGTATATTCTGGTGTGTCAAGTAAGTGTTTCTACAATCTTTTAGATTGTTAGCCGTTGTTTCGGGTCCCCATGGTCAAAATTGGACATTTCCTGGATGGAGCCAAATGTTCCTGCAAGATACCGTTGTGTAAAGCTTTAGTGGCATTCAATAAAAATAATGTTTACATTGACAATGACTTTGTCAAACGAACAAAATGGTGTCTTGTAAGTGACCAACATGTTGCATAGCAGCGGTGATAGTATTTTGAGCAGAGCTGAGGTTTGCTTTTATCAGCCAGACTGACTTTCCAGGTCCATGTTCCATTCAATTTAGTAAAAGAAAGCTTTTTCCACAGACTGCGCATGTGTAAGTCCTAAACATAGAATAATTGGGCTGCTTGCTTGAAGGGTTCTTTTTTTTTTTTGGGATGTAAAGTTTTTGTGATTGTAACACACTGAGAATGCATACACCCTGGACCTAAACCACGTGTGGATTTTTTTTTAATGATTTGAGCACTTTCTGTGAGCACAAGCATGCGAGGAAAGATCAAGGTCGTTACTGAATCGTCCTGCGCTGGATGGCAGATGATGAATAAAAGTAAGTAAGTTTTAGTAATGTCAAAAAAATTGTTTCTTTTTATTTGACTCTCAGAAAGTGTTTTGAAGATTTCAGTGCATGCCCATGGGATGTAGAACCGTCTCCAGTTGAAGTACAGGTACCAATACTTTCTTAGAAGTACCCTTATTGGTACTTATACCTGTGGATTTTATAATGGCATCCTCGGTTGTTCCTTCAGAAATGTGGAATTGTGGGATTGAAGCTGCACATAATTGAGTTCCTCTTGGACACGACAGATTTAAGGCTAGTGTTAAAAACGGGTCATTGTGTTTTGGACCAGAGGTGGAACAGTGCGTGTCAACAGAGACACCTTGTCACATTAATGTCCTATTAGCCTCATTCTTTTCCCTCCTCGCTCACGATGCCTCTTTGTCATACGTTGTTTTATTACGCCGTGTTGTGGGAATTGCTGCATCACACACACACTGCCTCTGGAGGATTGTCCAACGTATGTTTTTTTTTTTTGCGATTTATAACAGCAGTTGTTAGTGAAATGAAGAGGAGGGGGGCAAACAAAGGGGCATTCATATCTGAACACAATGAGAGTGAAGTGATCTTTCACTCCCAGCAGCCTTAGGGTGTTCCTCTTTTTTATCTTGACATTGATTTTGCAGTGATTTCTCTTCTTCTTACACTTGAATTAATATTTAAAAGACCATTTGTATGATTGATGATGTTGTAAATTTGTCTTTTTTACTGTGTAAATAAAGATGTTGTTCATGTCAAATTTTCTTCCTTGATTTTATTCGTACTGTACACAGCAGGATGCTATTGGGTCAGAAATGATACTGTTACTGTGCTTTTTGGATCAGTTACACAATCAGATTTTCTTATGTGTGCAATGAAGATAGTAAGAGGGACTGAATGTCCCTGAACCTTTATTATTACATCGTTCAGTAAGTCTGAACAAGTGGCTCTTCATCTTACTGAGTGTACTAGAAGTAGCTCTCAGACACCTGGTATACAGGGTTTCTTAGGTTTAATAACATCATTGATATTGATTGAGGACATCTTGTTCCTTTAATTCAACAATATATTTTGCTTGGAAACTGGATACAGGGTGAATTTGTTGTCACGTGGGACTGCACACCAGTTTGTTTACGTTCAGTGGTTGGACACAACACCTCCTTGAACTTCTTAAGCAAGCACTCCTGGCTGATTAAACCTTGAGTCAAAAGCACTTGGCTTTTTCATAATTTATTTTTTTGCTGAGGGATGCTACAATGGTTAGGGCTAATTAAATGTTTATTTATTCATAATTTACCATTAGCGTAATTTCCGGATAATGGATTGCTATGAACGAGCACAAATCAGCTGATACTACTGTTCCTCCGATGCATTGGTTTATTCCTTCTTAAAACTACCAGGTGTTTAGATATTGCCTTAGATCAGGCATGTCCAAAGTGTTCCACAAAGGGCCACCGGGGCTGCCGGTTTTTGTTCTAACCAAACAGTAGCACACCGGAGTTGGAAGGTTAAATCCAGTGTCGGCACTAACGTATTACTTGTAACGCTGTTACGTAACGAAACTACTTTTCTCGGTAATTAATAACGGGTGCCTTTTTTCCATTCAGTAATGCTATTAGTGTTACTTTGGTGTAAAAAGGCTCTTGGTTACTTGTTACCATCTGTGGTCCAAATAGGCGGAGAGAGGACTGTGTGGCAGTGGAGTCTGTCTGCTGCCTGTCAGTGTGTGTGTGGTAACTTTCACAGTCATGAGTGAAAGACGGCCGTGCACACACACAAATGCGTTGAAAAGGAGCGATGATTGGTTGACATAGGTTAACATTTCAGACTAAGCCAATCAGAAAGAAACCTGGGCAAGTCTTCTTGCCTTATAGGGAAATAAACAGTCTCACACACCCACAAGCAAGACGACAGCAAGTGGCAAGTTGAGGTTACAATAAAGATGCCTGTCAAAATGTCTAAACATCTATTTTGTTTTTAAAGTACCACTACATTTCATTATGATAGTTGCTTCAGAACACAATACTGAACTTATTATGTGTTTTTAAAGCAAAGTAACTAGTTATTAGTTACTCTTACAATTTAGTAACTAGTAATGTAACTAGTTACTTTTTCAGAGCAGTAACTAGTAAAGTTACTTTTTTAAAGTAAATTGCCCAACACTGATTAAATCAACTGATCTCAGTCATCAGACAGCTGATTGGTCAAACTTGGTTGTTTGGAGCAAAGACCAGCCGCCACACGGGCCCTTGGTGGAACAGCCTGGACATGAAGTGGTTCCACAATTGGCCAATGTGGCTGCAGGTTTTGGTTGCAAACTATTCAGAGCAGACTGGCTGACCAATCAGCTGTCTGGAGATTCAGAACAGTTCATTGAAAGGGCTAAGTCAGGTGTGCTGCTGGATGGTTGGAACAAAAACCTGTAGCCATACCGGCCTTCTCTGATACCAGTTTGACACATGTGCCTTAGAACCTCTTAAAAATCAATCGTTACACTGACTCACACTGACTTACCTGTTTATTCATAAGAATATAAATGATGGGGTTGATGACTGTGCTGCTTTTGGCCAGCAGGGACGGAACCACACTGGCAACAGGACTGATGATGTTGGGGGGACCAAAGGTTGCCATCATGGCTACGACGCCATATGGTATCCAGCAAAGCAGGTAGCAGGCAGCTGTGGTCAACACCATGAACAGTATGTGGTATTCTCTCTTTCGTGCCGACGTCTTTCGGACCCTGCCCACCTGTAGATGAGAGTGGGACGGGTTAATCTTTTGGATTGTGACGGTCCTGAGTCCTGAATGATCCTGTGTTACTACAAGTCTGTCACCAGTTCTTTGTCTTTCGTTAAGTACGCCATATGTACTTTAACTCCACGGGAAATTGTGGGATTTTGTGTACTCTAGTACTTGTACTGGTTTGCTGAAAAATAAAACTTCTTCTGGTTTCCAGTTAATAGAACTTCTCAGTAAGCTGAGCAGACACCGCAAAGTACATTTTGTTTGCTTTCCGATTTGTTTTCCTATCCTGCTTGTACATCATACATTGAATTGTGCCAAATTTAGCAACATTTGTTTATGCTGTGTTGTGTTGTTGGGAAGTACTTGCCATTTTTGGCTCCCAAGTGGAGGTCTTACGGTTCTGATTTTATATGTCAGGGGTCACCAACCTGAGAGGTACTTCAAGGGCACTTAGTTTGCTACGGACCTCCCAAACAATGCAAAACATTAATGAGTTCTGGGACAGATCATCAGAAGCTCTTCTTACCATTGTCATCGCACCCTTTTGAATTTCATTACTAATTCTAAAAGCACAGTAACAGTACAGATTCCCATCCTTTTCTGACTAGTTATATTTTTAGATCAAATCCTGTGATGTTCCAACCTCAGGTAGTCCCTAGGGGCCATACCATGTGACCATCTGTAGGGACAGGATTCCAGCATAAATCAAGAACCCCTCGTTAGGATAATGACCTTATAGGCTTTAGTATACCGTACCTGTAGCCCAGGGGTGTCCACACTTTTTTTTTCTCTGTCTTGTGAGCTACTTTTCAAATAACCAGGCTGGATTGGAAAACTCTAAATATATTTACCTATATAAACTGGATACCTTACGCTCTACATTATGTAATATATATGTTACACTGTCTGACTCAACACCTATTTGATTCTCACTTTAGCCCAGTGATTAACATCTTGAAATACAATTTTATCCCTAGTACTAATTACTAGTATTTTTTTATGTTATTGATCAGGATCCACCAACATTCCTTTGGAGATCCACTAGTAGATCCCAATCTGCCTATAGGGCACGCCTGCTGTAGCCTATATTTACAATATTCAGTCACTCTAATCAGAATTTACTAATGATTATTAGTCATTATAATATAAATGCTCTCACACCTGTCAACAGCACATTATGTTTCCAAAAACTATACGACCTAACACATTCTCTGGATCCTTCAACATATGAGGTCTTGTGATATTACCATGACGTGACCTGGATTCGAGGCCCCACTGCACCAACCACTGCACATGAAGTTCACCTTATCCACTCAACACACTATATGAGCCAAATATTTTCTTCCTTCTGGCTTTGCTTCCACATGGCTGGACAGCTTCACTTAAGAGTTACTATTTTCAGCTTCATTAGGTCACATGCTTTACATCAGGGGGATTTTGCACGTGAAATGTCTCTCATAGACTACATCAGAGGAAACTCCAAAGACTTAAATCAAAAGTGAAGTGATGTCTGTCACTGGAGTCTGCTCCCCCTCAGTCTCCCTGAGTCAATTAAATCTTCTTCTTCTCCTTTTCCTTTCGGCTTGTCCCTTTCTCATTGGTTGTCACAGCGAATCATCGTTTCCCCCCATTCTCTGTATTCCTTAGCTCCCAATACCTGCATACAATCCATAAATGTCCTTTTTGTCTCCTACCTGGAAGATCCATCTCTAGGATCATTCTTCTACAAACTGTCAGTCCTGTGAACATGTCCAAACCATCTCAATCTGTCTTCTCTAGATTTTTTTTATACCCTCTGTGTTGTCCCTCTAATCACCTCATTCCTGATCCTGTCCATCCTTGTCTCTTCTAAAGAGAATCTCAGCATCTTTAACTCCTCTACCTCAAGCTTTGCCTCCTGTCTTCTGTCTTTTGTCTCCAATCCATACATCATGGCTGTTCACCAACCATCTATCTATCTATCTATCTATCTATCTGCAATGCCATCTGCAAACATCATCGTCCATGGAGACTCCTGTCCTCATCTGTCAATCTGTCCATCACTAAAGCAAACAATATGGGGCTCAGGGTAGATCCTTGATGAAGTTCCACCTCCACCTTAAAGTCTTCTGCCCCTCCAACAGCACACCTTACCCCTGTTGTGCTGTTTTTATACATGTCCTGCACCGACCTAACATACTTCTCTGCCACTCCTTACTTCCTCTTACAAAACCATAATTCCTCCCTCGGCACTCTGTCATAGACCATTTCTTAATCCACAAACACACAATGCAGCTCCTTCCTACCTCTTCTGTACTTGTCCATCAACATCCTCAACATTGTCTGTGGTACTCTTTCTAGGTACAGAACCATATTGTTGTTTATAAATCTTCTTCTCTAGCGTCTCCATCCTCTTTTCAGGTGCAGACGTCTAACACAGAGCAAGAGTGCAGACTGTGCAGCCACCTTGAGCAAAACATTTACCAATTATTGAAGAACATCTGTTATTAATAATTTAAAGTAAAATGTATACATTCGAAGAAGGCATTAAAATAATTTTAGGGTCTATTCAGTCATACTGCTATTAAGTCATTTTTCCACAGTTGAACCCACGTATTTGCTTGTCTTAGCCACTCAGGAACTCAAACAGATCAATAAGCCCCGGGCAGCGCACAACATCAGAGGTATCAGTTTAGTTCTTCCTTCACCTCAAGGTCAGAAGATCCATTCTAACTTGACAAATCAAATCAAGGGCAATGCTGACTGCCTGCAGTTTAGGGAGTGGTCCTAGCTATGAAGAAGCTCTTTCATATGTCAAGAAATGGACCCTTCACAACTCACTAAATCAGACAAGAGAGACACAATCCACATCCTGTTGTATTCTAAGAACACAATCTAAACACCTGTTGTGTTTCCATTGTCACAGTTCAACACCGCAGAGGTTTTATCCCGAGAAAAACATCAACATTGACAAACCCTAAAAAAACAGGTGCAAATCACAGAGCAAATTTAACATGTACACATAACCTGGGGGGAAGAGAATCACAGGGATCGCTGTGCTTTTCCTTCCATCTGCCTCAGCTTGCAGCCTTTTTTACTCGCTAATACTGTAACAATTTTTCCTGGGTGTTGCAACATCTGTGGGAACCCTGAGTGCCTGGAGCCCGTAGTCTGCTGCCCCTGCCTGCAGTTGTTTATATGTCATTCTGAAAACTATATTTATCTGCCCCAGTTAGTTTGCATGGACTTGCTGTCGGGCTTCGTGCTAAAGAGGTTTCTCTTAATTCCATGCAAATGCAACAACATGCCGAATATGTTTTATATATATATATATATATATATATATATGTCTCTTATACACATCTAGATGTGTATAAGAGACAGGTATATATATGTATATATGGCTTGCCATTCAGAAAATTAATGTTTGAATATATATATACAAAAAGTCTAAATATATACAGTATATACATATATTTATACATATATATGAAATATATATATACATATGTATATATATGTGAGATAAAGAAGAGAGAGAAAGTAGAAACTATGAATGACTGCAGAGAAAGAAAATTGCAGAAGGCTTTTGTGAAACTGTTCAGGCACCTGTTTTTCATCTGCAAAGTTCAAGGTCTCCAACGTGGATTAGGACGGCCCTGGACAAAAGAAATGATGTTGATGAAAACTCTTGAAGTCTGAAGCTAAATGATCTCGATTGTGCTTATCCCCTGCAGGAATGCCTCACTACTGGAATGAAGTATCTAAGTGAGCGCAGTGTGCTTTGTGGAGAAGCTTTTACGAAGGATTTTATTTTCACCTCAGAGCAAAAAAGAAATATTCTTATTATTTGTGCTTCGTCCTTGAGCCATTTCAGTTTTGCTACATTTTAGCATCAACAAAATTGTTTTAATTTTATCAACTGGTTTCACAGTCACTGAATCAATATCCTGTTTGTTTTCTCCCAGCTCTATATCAAGTTATCACCTTATGGGAAGACAAAAAAAAAAAATAACCAATCCAAATTAACATTGTTCTGATCCCCAATGGGATTTTTATTTGGTTAAAATAAAACTGGAGTGTAATTGTGTTGTGCACGAACTGAAGGCAATAGGGCTAATGAAAATTCAATGATGTCTACTTAGCTAATGCAACTCAAAGCTTCTTATTTATAAGCTGACGTTGTCCAAACTGAGCGCAATCAGATTCTCTCCCAGCTCCAGGCTCTTCCCTTGCTCTTGACCCCTTCGGCTACTGCTGTTATTTCAGTAATTATTCAACCTGACTCTCACAAAATGTTTGGAAAACAGCGGATTAGAGGGATAAGAACCAGCAGCGTGTTTGACTGACTCTCACTTTGTCTGTGAAGCACTGTGATAATCCTCTGCCCTGTTAAGCCTCTATTAGGATATCACAGGTTTTCAAGGAAAGTCGTACTGTATCATGTCATAAAACACTACAGATGGAACACTGCTAGAGATACTGAAATGTAATAATGGTTACTATTGTTCTTAGCAAGTCAATACAATTGCAGGCATGGCGGTAAAAGTCGAGTAAAAATTAGTTGTTTGTCTGATTCTGACCGTCTCGCTCAGACGCACCAAACGTTTTCACTCGTGGCCCACGATGGGTAAATGACATTTAAAATAAATCTGAAAAATCTTCAATTCGTGTAGCCTTTTCTTTGCCATCCAATGGGTAAATGCTGGCATTGCAGGTATAAGGCAGAAATCAGAGATATGCCAATGCAAAATTCTTGGCCAATACCGATTCCCGGTTTTTAAGGAGGTCTGACCTGTCAGAAACGTTTCTTTTTTACAAACCTATTTTCTATTTTCAATAGACACCATATTTCCCTGGGTTGGGGCCACTATTGAAACTCTATTTTTAAAAATGGAAAATCCTAAAAAAATCCTTTTTAAAAATAGAAATCATAATCAATCAATATAAATCTGGTGATTTATATTGATTGATTATGATTTTTGTTTTGAACACATAACACGGTTCATAAGGACTTGTATGGAGCCAGAATAGTCTCAAAAAGAACACACGCGTAAACACGGATCCGCGTGCGTATTCTGTGTCATCACTAAACTGCGTCCAAGAACCAAGTTCACATCCTACAAAAATGGCGTCTGGAAGCGGCAATGGCGAGCGTTTGAGTGTAAGTATGTAAGCATCACATGATATCACATGATACTTACACTTGAATGCTCGCCATTATTGTAGGACGTAAACTTGGTTCATGGACGCAGTTTAGTGACATCACAGACGGTCCCTCGTGGGGACACTACTGTGTGATTGGCTGCAAACGAGTGAAACCACTGATTGGCTGGTGACGGAGTGACGTTGCAAAATTACGCTCACAAATCTGGTCGGCGTAAGACGAGTCTCAAAAATACAAATGAGTATGTGCGTAGTTTCACAAATTAAAAACACGATTTGCATGCACGTACCACAATTCACAAACTTATTTTGACAAGTGAAGCGTTGTTTGTGTGTTTTTCTCAAAATACGCACACGGATCCGTGTTTACACCTGTGTTCTTTTTGAGACTATTCAGGCTCCATAGACTTGATGTATCTCAAATTTATCATCCAGCCATCGAGCTGTCAGACTCAACATTGACATCAAACTTAAGTTTGAAGGTCAAATGTCCATTTTGTAAAACTGATCGGGTATTTGGTGGCGTCAAGCAGTTTGCGTTAATGGCTTGAAACACTCTCAAACAGCTCTGGCAGTGCTGAATCAGAAATACAGCCCACTTGGTAATTTGTTGCCGCGGCTCCGGTGCATCCCTCCTCTTAGCAGGGTGCTTTTTTTTCTAAGTGGCGCATTATGTTTCTTGTCCCAAACAACTTAGGCGTTAACCCTGACACGTTTACTGCTGACGTATACAGATTATATATAATAAAAACCAACCTAATAGCAGCTCAGGAGAGAATAACACGCCTGATGCCATGCTATGTCATCCTATCATCAGATGTCGTCACGTTACGTCAAAGACGGAGGGGAACCACCGCAAGAGTTGACTTAATTGAAGTCCTCAACATGAGTCAATTACTGGAAGCTTCGGACAGAATGCATGTTTCAAGAGAAATGATTTCACCGATCACTAGACACACACTGTCTACGTGGTTGAGAGACATTTCTCTGCAAGAGGAAATGAATGTTCCCTATGGAGAGATACAGGAGCTTATGAGATCAAGCTGGGAACAGCAAAGCTCAGCTTATTTAATGGCTCTTTCTTGGACTCCATGAAAAGAAAATTTATGCCTCTGATTTAACACAGACTGAAGAATGGGTGCAGGGTCCTTGGCTGATAACAGACAAAAATACACAGAACATTACTGTCCATAAGCACAGAAGGAAATATAAAATTAGGCATTTGGATTCATTAAATAACTTTAGTATTATTATATTTTCATGTTTTCATTTAGACACTATTTGACAACACTATTGCTTTTGCATACTTGTCGGTAGTAGGGATATTTTTTCTTTTTATAAATGCTTCTCATTTATTAACTTCTCATTCAGCTTCATCTTCTGTTACCTGGACTCAGGGGCAGGAGTCTTGAGTATTAGCACCCAAATCACACTGTACTACAGTATACTGTGGGTATACCTGTGATTGGTGAGTCCCCTGGACGTTATGTGGATCGGGGATGATGCAATGTTAAGAGTACCTGAATGGCAACCTGGCAGCTGGTGGATACAAACCTGAAGCGTTGTGGACCCAAGTCCACTTCCTGCTGCTTGGCCACCAGTACTGCTGCCTGACTCATTCATCTATTGACTTAAATTTGTATCTTATTTATTTCGTAAACTCTAAAGCTAATCAGGCCACCATGGCGCACAAGCCAGTGGTTTTTAATGCTGGCCCTAAACCCGGGTAAATGGTGAGTGTTGCGTCAAGAAGAGCATCTGGTGTAAAACCAGTGTAAAACCTTTGGTCAAATGAACTTGCGAAACTCCACACTGGATCAGTCAGTGATGTTAACATACAGGGGACTGTTGGAAATTGGACTACTGTTGTTCGAAGAGACCAATAGTACTACGATGAGAGCCAGAATAGAATATAAAGAGACTAAAGGAGATGAAAAGGGACTATACACTGTGGCTACGCACAAAAAAGGGACACACTGAAAGGAAAATCTAATCTAATCTATAGTGAATCTAAGCCACACTGAACTTCAGGTTCTAATCCACCAGCTGCCAGGTTGCCAGTGAGGTGCTCTCAGCATAGCACCATCCCAACTCACATGGAGTCTCAGTAGGCTGCTGCCCCTGAAACCTGGGACAGATGAAGATGAATGAATGTATCTATGCAAACCAATGCAAAAATGTCTTTAAATGAATTATGCTGTACTTTTGCCATTTTCATCTTCCGCTTAAATTATAGTTTAGTGGTCAGAGAAAAATGTTTGGGAACTAATAAAATAATTTCCATTAAAAAACGTTTGCTCTTTACCTGTTTCACCGCCCAGAGCAGCCTTCCGTAGCAGTAGATCATCACCACAATCGGTATACCCAGGCAGAAAATGAAGAGACAGATAATGTAGGCGTGTGACTCCGCTGTTCTGACAGTCCACGACACGGAGCAACTCGTCCCTGCCCCTTCAATGCCATAGCTGCTCCAGCCCACCAGGGGGGGCACCGTCCACAGCAAGGAGTACAGCCAAGAGCCGCTGACAGCCAGCAGGGGTTTGCGATAGCTCGGCCCACGCTTGTTGTATACGGTCAAAGTACTGTAGCGGTCATAAGAGAGGATGACCAGGGAAATCAGTGACACAATACCTGGGAAAGACAATGAGAGGAAGGAATGAGATCCACGTGATGGTCTCTTACAAAGACAGTTGCAGACGTCAGTTTCCTAATAAGTTGATTTGTTCATAAATCAACCTGATTGTTATCAATTTTGACAGAGAAGTTCAAACCTAAATAATAAATGTCAGCCACATTGGTGCAAAATAAATGTCAAACCATCCACACAGCCGTGATCTTTTGTGAAAAAAGACATACATTCATGTTGAAAATGTCAAAACGTTGTTTTTGTCCTGATAACAGGAAGAATCAGAATCAGACCGTCATTGCTGCTGCTGCTGCTGCTTCTGGTGCTGCATTTTCTCAACCTAAAGTCTGTGGGACCATTGTAAAAATGTCATCACAGTGAGTCCATTAGAGTGGAGCAGTACTTAGTGACCATTGGAATCCATATGGAAAAAAAATCTCTCTGATCCTCAAAGAACCTTGCAGCCCGTCACTCCTCACCAAACCCATCTCTTCTACGGTATTCATTTGAAACCAGTAAAACCGGGTTGTGTTTTAGAAAATGCAGCATTTCTTTGACTTGGAAATCCCAGAGATTGCAGTGCGTTTGTTGTGAAACTGCTGCCGATCTTAAAAAGAGTCATAAGGATCCATAGTAATTCTTTTCTTCTGCTGCCTCCAGCTCCTTCAGAGCAGCTTTGAATCTGGTGCGTTTTCGCCCAAGGCCCGGTGTCCTCAGGCGTCAACACTCTTACAGCTTTCTTCCTGTTCCTTTTAACTTTAAGGACTGCATTCATAAGAGTACTTTTAGCAGAAAGTAAAGATTTTCAGTAAAATAAAACAGAAATTTTGGTGAATCGGCTCAAAAGGTGTCTGGTTTCTTTTGTTCAGAACTGGAAACAATTGACTTCTCTTTGAGGTTGAGAAGATGATTTTATCCACATATTCAGGCAGTCGCTTTGGCCAAGAGTCAATGTCTCTGTCTTTGGTGTGGTTTGAATCCCGGTTAGGGCGAATGGCTTCCAGTGGACTCACCACCTACAGGAAGGTTTGGTGTGGTGCAATGTGATTTGGGTGGTAGTTGTGGAGACTGTTGTAATGGATAAGTGCGTGAAAATGAATTGATGGATGGAAAATTATGTTATGAACATCTCTACCACATGTTTCCATGCTGCTTGGACCAAAGGTTTTTCAGAATAAAGTGTGGTATGATCCTTTTAGAGCGGTAGTTTATAGCAAAGGCCTTAAAGTGGGGTCCAGCAGGGAGCACTATTAGGACCTCTGAAAATCACAGATAGAAGGAAAAAAAAACAACATCATTTAACGGGTAAAATTCTAGAATTGTGAAGTTTTTGACTTCTTATGATGATCTGAATTTTGGCTACTCTTTAATCTCAAGCTAGCTTTTGTGTTTCTATGAACCCCCCGGTTTGTATTTGTTGACCTGTATGTTGTAAACTATTTCATTTAACTGTCACTACATATCTGCTAAAATGGTTGGACAAAGGCGGCAGTGATGCCTTGCTGGTTAATTAAGCCGACATGAGTCCTTTGGGTTTGAGTCCAATGTGGGGTTAGCAAAGCACCGTCTCGACCCACGTGATGTCCAGCTCATCGGCCACAGAACGGTGGGATTTGGGTGGCAGTTGTAGAGACTGATAGCCGATAATGATGAATGTTTAAAATAATGAACATAATTTTTATTTGGAGTTTGTGTCATTTTTTTGTACATTTTGCTTAGATTTTTCGAAAATGAAAAAGAAAAAAAGTTTTTTGTCTCAATCTGAGATTCTAATTGACTATTGTCCCTGCGACCTGTTAACAGATAAGAGGATGAAGATGAATGATTGAATGAATGATTTGATAAAGTATATTTGTGTTCTGCAATGCAAAACAAGATTTCTCAAATGGGAAATAAATTCAATCTTACAGATGCTGTATATTTCAGATTTTGCTGGACTTCCAACTTCTCCAGAAACACGCTACAATGCTCAATAATAACATCAAGTTCTCCCTGTTCCGCACTGTGCACAGTTCTATTCAACAGCAGAAACCATCACTGTGGCTTCAACATTAGTCAAGACACTGTAACTGATTGTTTACAGCAGGGTCATACATTTTTATAGACGACCGTACTACCTGAAAACCCTGTGACCAGTCTGCCATCACCTGCCCCCATCCGTGCAGAACTACGCCTTTCTGATTTTCCCTCCATCACTGCCGCTGCGTTCGACATTGTGCTAGTAAAAGATTGTTACGGTTTCGGATAGAGTGCAGCAAAATCTCTCCGGCATGTATGGAATGAGAAGATAGAGGTGAAGAGGTGCAAACTCCTGTAACGTTTGCAGAGGAAAAACATACGACTCAAAGCGCAAAAGAGGGAGCATGCATCAAAGGCAGTTTTCAATCCCAATGTCCGAACTTCTAACTTTACCTGAATTAAATAAGGCTCTGAAGGGACGGTTATTTTATTAAGACCTTATTTGGGGAAGCATGGGGATATGGTGACAGGGATGAAATAAAGCTTTGAGGGATGATCAGCAACAAATGTTTGGGAGTGAGAAAGAGGAGATGAAAGGAAGACACCTAATCCTCAACTTCTGTACAAACATGGACACCCAAAAATCACATACCTCAACATTTTCCTGAGCCAAAAAAAAAAAAATCGTAAAGTTTCAAGTATCTTCATCTTCTGTCTTGTCATTTCTTGCTGTATGTTTGAGTAAAGTTTGAAAATAAATTGTCTTAACACAGCCCTCAGTAGTAAACAGACAAAATTCATTCATCTTCATCTGCGTATATGTTACCGGTTCACAGGGGCCCCCCAAAATCACACTGCTCCATAATGTCAGCCTTCCTGTGGATGGTGAGCCCACTGGAAGTTATGTGGGTCAGGATGGTGCTACCATCAGTGCACCTCAGTGGCAACCTGGCAGATGGTGGATTACAACCTAAAGCCTTACTGACCTTATGCCGTTTTCACACTGGCACTTAATTCTGAATTCGCTATGACGTGAAACCAGTTCCGCTCCCCATTTACGTTAACATCCCAAACTAACGCGCATTCGCTCCTCAACTAATGCGTATTAACTAATCCACTCCTTTAGTTGGGGTTTTCGATACTGAATTAACTAATACTGGTGTAAAGCCATAAAAAGTAAAACGGTTGTCGCTCCCCGCGTGTGTGTGTGAACACAACAACACCCGTATTAGTTTAACGAGCTTATAAAATGCTACGTGAGTGGCTCATCTCCTTGTCAACCGCTAGATGTTGCTGCATTATTAGGAACAGGATTACAAAACACTTCCTCATGTTTTCTCTCCTTATCTTCTTCATTCGTTCTTTGTGTCTCCTTATCATTGCTTTCATACGTCGCCTTGATCTTTCTTTAACCTGCTCCATTTCTTTTGCACGTGCGTTTGTTGACAGAGTCCATGTTGAATAAAACCGCATATTAACGAGCTGTAGTTATATAACCATGTGATCAAATTGAAACTGGACCATGGTTAGACTAATGCGCATTTGCTCCCTTATTGTGTGTGAATGCAAAGGGAACAGGATTACAAAACACTTCCTCATGTTTTCTCTCCTTATCTTCTTCATTCGTTCTTTGTGTCTCCTTATCATTGCTTTCATACGTCGCCTTGATCTTTCTTTAACCTGCTCCATTTCTTTTGCACGTGCGTTTGTTGACAGAATCCATGTTGAATAAAACCGCATATTAACGAGCTCTAGTTATATAACCATGTGATCAAATTGAAACTGGACCATGGTTTGACTAATGCGCATTTGCTCCCTTATTGTGTGTGAATGCAAAGCGGGTATCGAATGCGCAGCGAATACCAATTTAAACTGAATGTGAATGCAAAGTGAATCAAATGTGGATTAGTTAATACGGGATTGAATCCCGAATTACCTACTTCGGTATTCGATTCCGAATTGAATGAGAAAACGGTGCTAGTCTGCTTTCTTAACCACTGAGGCCAAACTAGCATTTCTCAATCCAGAAAGTTTTAGAAGCATTACATTAAAAAGGTGTAACATTTTTGGTTAGATGTAAATTAAAATCTTAAATCGTCTAGTAGCAAAAGACAGTTTGTTTGTCCATTGTTTGGTGACCACTTGGCGACCATGTTCTGGTCTGTTTAATGAACGTGCGTGAACTTTGTGAATCATCATGTGGCGTTGTCCTCCTGTGGAGACTCAGCTAATGAGTTAACCTCCCGACTAATTGAACTTGACATCACATTCTCCTGGATGCCCTTTATAAAACAGTTCTTGGTGTTTTTACGTGCAGGTAGAACAGTGTGAGGTGCAGCGGTGACCACACGCTGGGTTCATTTTCATGACACCAAGAACCAGGAGTCGAGAGTAACAGGAACAATGTAGTATTTCTCTACATTCTATCGGTTACATACAATAGAAGACTTCTCAAGGAAGAGTTTTTAAGGAGGTCTGACCTGTCAAAAACGTTTCTTTTTTTCAAACCTATTTTCTATCGAAGAAATAATTAGAGTCATACAATAGACACCATATTTCCCTGGGTTGGGGCCACTATTGAAACTCTATTCTTAAAAATGGAAAATCCTAAAAAAAATCCTTTTTAAAAATAGAATCATAATCAATGTTAAGTGTAACATGTTAAGTGTAACTGATACAAAAACACACAGTAACAGTTTTTTACCCTCTTGTTAACTAGTTTTATTTTTAGAATATATCATGTGGACACCTTGTGTAGTCCACAGGGGCTTCCAGGTGTCCCCAAGGCCCATGTTAGTGACCCCTTCAGCAGACAGGCTGAATAATGACCCAGATGCATTAACGAACATACACTGCATTACTTTCTCCACGTTGTCTGTCTTTTGTGTCTGTCTTTTTTACCTCTTTGCAAAAATAAATTATGTTGACATTTGGGGTTGGGGGTCATTTTGGGTGGTAGATCGGAATGATGGGAATGGGGGAACAGTGAGGAATGGACTTTGTATGCAGATTTGTGTAAATCATAGATAACAGACAAAATAAATCACATTCAGTGTCCTCGCAGGGAAATATTATCACTTTCTCATGTTCCATGGGTTTCCTGTAGAATTGACGATCTCTCTCTTAATCCTTTAAAATCACTAAATCCAGATATAATGAATATGATGTAAGATCATAGCTGTACATTATTTTAATCTCTATGTGACTAAATCTAATCGCATATCATCGGGATATAAAACCTGCAACGTGCCCAGCAGCGGGAGATTAAAGGAAGCCTTTTCTATGGTGCACATTTGATGGCCAGTCTTCCAGATTGAGGACGAGCTGTTTGGAAATACAGCTTGGAGCAACATTTCAAGTTTGATGCTCAATTAAGGAAACTTAGCATAGAACAGATGTTGGAAGTATGGGGGTCTTAAGGGATGAAAAAAAAGAACCATCACATACATAGATATATAGGAAACAAGGCTGTGGTTTCTATCTAAGATGTGGTTATTCTTGGTTAGTATTAGGTTAAAGTTTTCCTGGTATTTCTCACTTGAGGTCCTTGAGTGTAGGTACCTTGAGTGTGACATCTGTCTGTCTCTATCCATCATGTCTGTCTGTTGTGTAATCAGGGTCATAACATTCACCTGTGTCATGTCATCAGTCTCACTAGTGTCACCTGGTACCCTGGGTATAAATGCCTCTCTTCCTCACCTGCCATCTCTTTGGGTGAGTTTTCTATTTACATGAGACGATCCAAAGTTGGACCACGGACGTTTCTTTGTTTGGTAAAATGTAACTTTAAGGCCATGTCTTATCCAGGAAAAGGTTCAAATCTTGGCCAGGGAAAAAGAGAGACCATCTCTCAATAGAGGTGGTGGTTTGAGACACAACCTTTCAACCAACAAGAAAGCCCTTTTTGGAAAATTATCCAAAAGATATTTTTCCAAACACAACTGGTTTTATATATCATATGAGGCATATGACCAAAACCACTCTGTCAATGACTTTAACGACTCACTTCACAGTAGAACTCAGGTCCATGTGCAGCTGGATGTAAGAATACGTGTTGAAGCTGCAACATTAGAAGTCCTTGTAAGGATTTTCAAAGATTTCTATAACGCAGGACCCAAGCAAACCCCAAATTAGGAGAAGGGTTTTCTGCGAGCGATTAATCCCGTAGGCCAGTGGTCCCCAACCCCCGGGCAGCGGCCCGGTACCAAATGACCCACTTGACGCATGTCAAGTCCTAGACACCGTAGGTCACGTGATACATCCCGCTAAATTTAAAAAACATCAGCTGCTGGAGATCGCAAATGACGGGGGCTTTAAACGTCTGTTCAAGACGTCAACTCTGCCGTTTTCCAGATTAGAGTCATGGCGGAGTACCCTGAGATCGCCACAACAGCACTGAAAACCCTGTTGCCATTTCCGACACCGCATCTGTGTGAAGCAGGGTTTTCTGCAGTGATGACCACCAAAACAAAATTTAGGATCCCAATCTACAAGCTGCCAGGTTGCCACTGAGGTGCCCCTGGGCCGCACAGAAAGAAAAATAATAATAATACACATTATTTGTTTCATTTATCGTCCGAGTATTAATGATGTTTTATTTTGAAAAGTGGCCGGATTCTCTCTGTTACAGCCATCTCACTTGACGCATGTCAAGTCCTTGACACTGTAAGTCACGGGATACATCCTGCTAAATTAAAGAAAGATCAACTGCTGGAGATCGCAAATGACGGCAGTCTTAAACGTCTGTTCGAGACGTCAACTCTGCCGTTTTTTCAGATTAGAGTCATGGCGGAGTACCCTGAGATCGCCACAACAGCACTGAAAACCCTGTTGCCATTTCCGACACCACATCTGTGTGAAGCAGGGTTTTCTGCAGTGATGACCACCAAAACAAAATTTAGGATCCCAATCTACAAGCTGCCAGGTTGCCACTGAGGTGCCCCTGTGCATAGCACCATCTCGCTATCCCACAACTTCTAGTTTGCTCAGCGCCAAAAGGAAGGCTGACAGTATGGAGATTTGGTGATTTGGGTGGCAGGAATGACTGCTGCCACGAGTGGGATGGATAAGAGAGTGAAGTTGAATGGTTCGTATGGTTCACTTGTAACTTTCCACGTTTTTCAGCTGCCTTCATCCTTCCACCCACTGTAATTTTTATAGAATTATTGTGAAAATTAGACAAATGTGAAACTGTACCAATTGCAGCGTAACATTTAGAGATTATGGGATTCCACACTGATAAATCCATTACACCATTTCTGAGATCTTGATGTGTTTAACGCTCATGAGGCCAAAGCTTATTACACCACATCCTTCCCGCTTCTGCAGCGCTAGATGAGAAATTCCAATAACACTGCATCACAGGGTAAGGATGGTACTCATCATCGTTACTTCCTCAATGGCAGTCATGAATTGGACTTAAATGAATATTGGTTTCCTGTGGTTGATACTGAGCATCCTATTGCCCTTTCGGAAAACTGTAGTGCACGGAAATTGTACGCATTCTTTAATCACCATCCATAAACATTTTCTACAGTCCATGTCTCATTGATGTTCCTGGTAGAACAGGAGCCAATCCCAGCTGAAAAATCGGTGCACCTCTCTTTTCCTAGAGTCACCAATTAACCTCGGCTCAATCTGCATGTCTTAAGACCTTTGGAGATGCAGGTGTGAGGAGGAACATATTAAATCATGTTGCCATCGGCTCAGCAGCAGCCGCAGAGCTCATGCAGCTTTAATCTCACTGACCCTTCTACACTCGCCCGTGTGACCACGCTGCATGAATAATGTTTATCATAACCACATTTATTTGACCACATTGGTAAATTTTATGTTCACACGTGTTAAATAAAACAGACGTATACAACTCTCTCGACTTCCATGAAAATGTTACGAAGCCAATGTCCCACAGGAATCCATTGCACAGATGCTGCAGCGTGAGCGATTTAATATGAACACGCCTATTTCTGTTATCATCCGCCTACTGCTCATCAAGCTATAAGGCTGGAGACTAGCCTAATAACTGTTTGTGGTAAAAAAAAGTCTTCATTTGTGTTATTACTATAGACTCAGTATTTATATTAATACTAACTTTTTGGCCTACATGACCTGTACTCAAGCTATAATGTTTTAGGTTTGTTACCATCTCTCAAAAAATGGATCAGAACTATTAGAACTATACCATGGATTGTGCTATATTTACTGCCATGGTGGAACTATTTGTCCTTCATTAGGTCGTCTTGTGTTTTATGTTATGATGCATTGTATTTATGTGTTTGGTAAATGGTTATACGGGGATTTACAGTGAAGGATTTACATGACCAGCCTGTGGTTTTTCTGGAAAATTGAACCCTAGACTGTCTTGCACTTTGAGGCTGTCGTGTTGACCGGTTCACTATGGCACCACTGGAACTGTTCCAGCCAACCCTGAGATTCATTGTCTCACGCTCTAGCGACTGAGCTACCCAGTCAGTATGTACAGTATTTGAGGTTGTACGTACTAAAATATAACGCACCTGAGAAAATTAAACTCTGCATAGGCAAAGAATTTTTGGGTCACTATTGGTCTTAAGTTACTCAAGAGGGCTGGGTTGGGAGAAGATGGGTGGAGCATTCGTGTGAACTTAGATAAAGAACATGAAGAGCAGTGGTCCCCAACCACTGGGCTGGGGGCCGGTACCAGTCTGTGGGTGACTGGTAGTCTGTCTGTCTGTCTGTGGGTGAATTGGTTCCTGGGCCGCAGAGAAATAATGTTTCCTTTTGGCCCCATCTGTCTATTACTTCCACTTGATCCATACCCATATCAACAAAAGAACTGAACAATAGAATGACTAGGATTCCATCATCAATAATACAACTATATTTAATCAGGAAATATTTTCTCAGTGAAGACAACAACAATAAACTCAAAATGATGCAGAGTCATTGATACAAGATTCTATCCTTGTCTACCAGTCTGGTAGCAGAAAGTTATAGGCTGTGTGCACTTGAGAAATCCTTGATGTGCCCATGCACAGTTAATTCAGGTAGGAAGATTTTATAAGTAAGAAAATATTTTAGAACATGGGAAATTTAAAGAGGTATAGGTGCAGAAGTCATGCAAAAAGGCTAAAATGCTGAGATGCTTTTAGCCTTCGCCTCATCCATATGGAATATCTGAGCATTGCAGGGAAAAATCAAAAGTATAATCAGAATATTAACCACTAATTTGGCTGAGTTCGGAAGGCCATATTGCAAAGCTGAATGGGCCACGTCCTGCCCTCGGGCCTTAGTTTGCCCATGCCTGATGTAGGGTATTAGAGTAATAGACAACAAAGCTAGTAGTACTTTATCTTGTGTTTCCAGATGTTAACAGTTTTGGTTACCAGCAGTTTAACTCGGTATAAAAAAAATAAATCATTAGGCAACGGTATACACACAGCTCAACAACTGAGTTTAAGAAACTTGCAATTGACGAGGTGCTGTTTGTTTCTTTTCTGATTATTAAAGAAAACAACGTGATTTGTCTCCTCTACATATAAATATATACTTTTATTATTTTTATTATTTTTATTATTTTACAAGAGTTGGACTCTCCAAGCAGGTCAAAGGTGATTGGTGATTCACTCACCATGAAACACCCTGAGCTGTTTATCCTGCTGTTTTATCAGATGAGGTTGCAGAGTCTTCCCTAGAAAAAAAAAAAAAGCTGAAGAAAATGCATTTGCGTTCTCACGCACAGCCCCTCGGGATAATCTTTGCTAAATGTCTTGACTTAATCGTGACTTTTGCCAACAACGGTACGAGAGGTGATAAGAGCTTTTTAGCCGACACTGGAGCTGCTTTATCTCCACGTACAACTTGCAGCTATTCAAGGACAATCACTAATTATTACTTAACACAAAGAGGAGGTGATTTGACTAATTAAATGCCAAATAAAAACTCCAATCACATGGGAGTGTGTTTTGTTGTTGTTGTGCTTAATGTAACTGCGTTCTTAAGTTAATTAGACCTAATTTTAAAGACAAAATTAGCCACTCAAAGTCTGTTTTCCCCCTTCATGACGTACATGACATGTCCAGCACCAGATAAACTGAACTAAATATATTTAGCTTTTGCAATAACTGGGGACTTCCATTTTACACCAGTACCCAGATCTATACGTTTGTACAGTCTTGTTCTTTGCTATTTTTGTTTACAGCATCTGCTCGTGACCTTCTAATGATGTCCTGGCTCCTCTTCTGCAGATTTATGACTGGAAAAATCTGAAAGGCCCAACAGACTTGTTTCAGTGTTCCTTTGCCCTTGTAATGTAAATGTCATTTGCTTTAATTAATCTTCCAAAAATCCTGACGTCCATGCAAAAGTAACCAGTGATCAGTCACGGGCTTCGCACATGATTTAAGCATTCAGACCATGAAGCACTTACAGCAGGTTCCCCTCTGCCCTCTGCTGAAGGACAAATTTTTCACACAGCGCGAATGGACACAGGACATTTATAGAGGAAATTAAACCCGTCAATGGGGTTAGAGCCTCATATGATTGTTCGACATTTAACCCAAGTCCTTTTCCATTTTCAGACACTCTAAAAAACAGCCCGTCTGCTGCTGTCTCAATGTCTCTGAGATCCTAGAGTGGCTCAGTAAAGAGGTTTGGGTCAAAATCTTTGTCATTACATAATGTGTGTTGTGGTCCTATTTCACAAGTCATTACTGTTGTGTCCAAAAGAAGTCTAATATCTATCTATCTATCTATCTATCTATCTATCCATCCATCCATCCATCGCCCCACACCGTGGCCCACTGGAAGTCAACCACTCTAACCAGGATTAGATCTTGCCCAGTAGGGGAACCCTGGAGTTTCACATCGAAGACAGGGACATTGCCTCTGGGCCATAGTGAAGGCCTCCATCAATATCCAAATAAAAAATGAATTATTTAGACAATAGTAGACAAAAAATATATTTAAAAAAATCGCACCTATCCCTAGTTTGAGCTATGTATAATGATCCACACATAGTAATTGGTCATGGAAATTTATCGACATTGACATAATTTATTATTAGGACCAATAATGAATTTTAAAGAATTTAAAATTAAGAATATTCATTTTCCCAATAATGTAAAAAGAAAAGAAAACATTTAGTAAATGTGAGCAAATTGGCATAGATTCAGTACTTAATGTATAAGCATAGCCTTTAAGTATGTGCATGTGTGTTTTCTTTATTTTCTAACTATTTCAGTAATCAGTGCCTTTTCAAATCAGAACAATATGTGCAGGTGAGTCACTACGCTGATTATTATTCGTCCACCATGTGTAACGTAGATACTCGGACATACAGATGCACAGAGTGCCACCAGTACCGCGAAAGACCAGAAGCAAAACCAGAAGGGACTCTAGGAATTAAATGTACAGTCTCTACTCTGTGAAGAGACGGCGCCTGTTCCAAAACCACATACTGACACATGACGAGCAAACAACCTATAGGGTGAGGAATTGGTTGGAGAGACGGCCAGATAAGTGAGGCCACTAAGGCGGACAACATTTTGAATAATGGGAACAGAGATATGACCCATTAGTGCAGTCAGTAGGAGACTGATAGCAAAAAAAATGGGGCCACTTTTCAGGTCCAGCGGGGGTTTTGCGGCTGGGTTTTTCTGGAGCTTTGATCGAAGGCGATGACAAGATGTATTAGCCTTTAGGATGCTGCAGGAGTAAGGTAAAAGATGCAGTTTCTCTGGAGACACGTTGCAAAAGTGGAGGCAATCTAAAGGGCAAACTGGATCCTAGCCATCGTAGATGGAGCTCATCAACCTTTCAGCAGTTTAGCTTCAAGGCAAAATCATGTGGGAGGAATAATGGCTTTTTTTCAATCTTTGATCAACACAAAAATCAGAAAATTACTGCAAGAGTTTAATAGTGGTTAGTGTTAGGAATAATCATCAGATCAAATATGGGGCCCAAAAAATGTAAATGCATTTGCAGCAAGAATCCATCACAGTATTTAACAAACCTTTTCTCTGGGGATCCAGAAAATTTCACGAAAGTCACAAATAATTGTGATCCTAGTCAATAGACATTATTCGTAAATCTTTGACCACTATTGAGCATTCATGAAAGGATTTTTTTGTTGATGGAGTGATATTGGACCAATAAGTATTATTCAAGTTATAAACAATGAAAATGAAAAAAACAGCAAAACATGACTGCGAATTCCAAGGAAACATGACTTAAGACGACCCCAAAAAAAATCTGTTAGGACCTACTTAAGTTTGCGACCCAGCCTTTAGGAAACTATGGTCCACCATGCTCAGTAATACAGAAGAATTATTAGATTTTTTTTCAGAGAGTTTTATTCTCAACAACATAATGTACCAAGCAGACTAGCATGGCTTTTGTTGAATACCCTCTCCATTCCTCACACCACTAGCCTTTTTGTGTAAGGGGACACCTAAAAGAAAAACTCTATCGAACCTGCAACAAAATGGAAACACAGTGCTGTCTTCCCAAACTCTGGACAGGTGACTTTTAACACTAGGATCAAATCTCGTTTTATGTATTCATTCATTTATTCCTCCTCTGCCTATCTGTAATAGATCACAAATCCCACTGTTCTATGGTGTCAACCTTTTTGTGGGTGGTGAGCCCACTGGTAGTCTTGTTGGAGGGGACAGAGCTAGGACGGAGCATCTCAGTGGCAACCTAGCAGCTGGAAGATTTGATCCTGATCCTTACAGACCCAAGTCACCTTTCTTAACTGCTAGACTGCCAACACTGCCCCTTGTGTATATATATACACAGTCATGGAAAAAATGATTAAACCACTCTGCAGTTTTCTTCAATTCCTTGTTCATCTTAATGCCTTGTTCCACTAAAGGTTTATCACCTGGGAAAACAATGAAGACAAAACCATGCAATGACTAAAAGCGCTGTATTTGTCAGTACAATGTTATTGCTAGTGATGTAGGAACGGAAGTGATTTTTGTCACTGTCAATAAAACCATGCAAAATGGCCAGAAATCAGCTCTGAAATTAAACTGAATTATGAGCCTTTTTTGTTGAAAGAAATTAAAATTGAAATTGAAGAAAGAGTGGTCTAAATTTTTTTTCCATGACTGTATATATATATATATATATATGTATAACACAAAATGTGAATCCAAAGGAAACATCTGTTCTCTAGTATCATGCCACTGTATACAATATGCTGACATATGATGTAGAATTAAGGTTACCAGGAGTAAGTGGTCATAAAACAGACTAAATATAAATACTCTACTGTAATCCATATTGATAAGCGCAGTGGAAATAATTGTAGATGGTATGTAATGGTAGTGTTAAAGCCTAATTATTGAGAAGGAAGTACAGAAGTGTGATGAGTAGCTAACAGTGTTTTTCACAGCACTAAACAGCTCTATAGGAAGTGTGAGGATCATCGGTGACTACTCAGTGCAGCCAATAAAATCAGCACAGTCTCACAAGAGGTCACTCCACAATTAAATGTCTCGACCGGCTGTAATTTGCTGCGTGCGCTGGTCATTGTTCAGAAAACAGACGAACACAATACGTTCTGTGAATGGCTAGAGCTGACTGCACCGAAGCAGCATTGTGCGTGCCACATTACAGAAGATTATGGAATAAAAGTGCAGGAGCAAATACAGGCTGAAAAAAATATTTCACACTGCGATTTTTATCAAAGAAGTCAAAAATCTCACTGTCAGTGTTGCAGCCTTGGGAGTGTTTTCTTTGTCCACTGTATCCCTTTGTACCAGTGGACCAGCTGGTCCTTATATAGCAGCAGCTCATTTTGTAAAATTACATTGAATTCCTAATTATTTAAGGGTTATTGTGTTTCATCCAGGGGACTTAGCTTTGTCTGGAGCTTTAACGTTGTGGCATTTCAATTAAATGAGGACACAGTTCAGCTCTCACCCATAATACTTTTTATATTCAAGGTCCAGGCAGCCATGAAGGAGAGGAAGAGGCAATGAAAACTCTGCATTTGTATTGTAAGAGAAAACCTCAATAAAAAATGGACTTTAGAATTAATCAAATTTAAGGTAAGAGTACAACAGGGTTGGCAACAGGTTTGCATACATAGGAGAATGTGGTATTTTTTTGTTAAAGTTAATGTGTTGACAATGTTCAGGTCTTCTACACTGTATAATTGCACTAAGTCAGATGTGTAAAATAATACAGTCCTACTAAGAAGTCTAACCTAGTCAAATATGACATCTACAATCCAGGGAAAAGGCGCAGTAGTCAGTTACAAGAGTATTCACGGATTCCCACTGTTCTAGATCCTTTTTGTGCAGTTGCATTTACACATCTACCTACTGACAGCACTTGTGAGTTACCCAGTGATCTTCCCTCAAATGTAACTGTATGTTATTGAGGGTAAATAAGCAATCATTTTTATGATAACATGGGCTATTTAACAGAATATATGGCTGTGATGGCGCAGCACAGCCTCCAGCACCAAACAGCTTCAATGATGGGATTGTTCTTCATGTTTTTTTGTGATCATATAATGTACCACCAATGTAACAGCTGAATGGTGTGACTAGAAATCACATTGTTTTTACATCAAGGGGTATTTTTCACTCTCGTAAATTCACAAAACTGTATTCAGTCTCCGTTCCTACTGGCTGTAGTCTGTCAAATGTAGTTCTTTAAACTAAGTGGTAAAAATGTACAAACATCAGATGTTTGGCAGCTAAGACCTTAACAGACACAGATTTTTCTTTCAGTAATATTGTTTTTCCGTCTCATGAATGCGATACTCTGTCAACAAAAATGAGCCGTAATGTCAGTTGCATTGAATTGGATTCTACCGTAGAGGATGAATTAAAATGACAAAATACTGTTAAGCCATTTTGTTCAAAACTACTTTTTTTGACCTACATTATCTTCTTTTCGCTTTCTAGATAATCTGCCCCATTGAAGTAAGTCATTAAAACAGTATGACTGACCAACACTTCATTAGATGCATTCGTCCAATAGTCTTAAATCAATTACCCCCTGCAACCCAAACCCCCAATAATGTTAGGGCTTTTGGGGACACTTTGATTTATTAAGCGTCCAAAAAATATGGGCACCGATAACACATTTCTACTCCAACAAAATAACAATTTGTCTTCCTATCTGCTGAATATGAATTATCAATATAAAAAATGTTGCACATGGGTCACAGGCAGGATGAAGTTAAGAAAGTAGAGATAGATTCATTCAATTAGACGATGCCCAAAAGAGGTTAAGAAGGAGTCGCCAGCAAAATTGATTGAGATGAAAACTTAAAACGGGGGGGTTAATGGCGAGGTCCTACGACCAGCTGTGATGTACAGTTAGACTGTGGCACCGTCTAGAAGACCGAGCACCCAGGTCAAGAAGCTAAGATTTGACCAGGATGAACAGGAGTGGAAACACTCAAGACAAAGGCAAAATTATAATGCCGACTTAGGTCTGCAAAGTAATCCACCAGCTGCCAGGGTGTCACTGAGGTGCTCTTGGCATTGCACCGTCCCAACACCCATAATTTTGAGGGGGTTCTCCACCCACAGGAAGGGTTACACTGACATTTGTGTGGCATTGGTGGATTTGGTGGCAACCCAGTAGCAGGTGGGCAGGATGTGATGGCATATATGAATGAATGAGATTTAGGAGGGAGTGTCTGAGAATTTAAAGTGGGATGTAGATACGCACTAATTAAGGACCAGCAATAAATGTTATCACGCCCTCACCAAAAATAGAGACGTGTCCGTTTGTGCAGAGAACAGTTTAGACAGAAGAATACACCAAGTATAGTTTAAGCAATCTAGACCAGAGGTCACTTTCCTGGTGCCTAAGGGCACCTGGTAGCCCTCATGGTCTACCTAAGGTGGCTTCTTAAAATAAACTAGTGAACAAAAGCACTAAAAAATGGTCAGTTACTGTTCTTTTGAATCAGTAACACTTAAAATAATATTAGAATGGGTGCAATGATGATAGTAGGAGTTTCTGAATAACCAATAACCTTTAATTATTACATTGTTCAATAAAACTGTATTAAACAAGTGCTAGAAGTAGCTGTAGTTGTAAGAAGGTTGTAGCAATACAGTTATCCAGTTTGAGAAGATATATCCCACTTTTGGTAGAAGCCTACGTTATATCTCAAAAATCCCTCCCCCAGTCTGCTACATCGCCAGAAACTCATATGAAACTATTTACAGTCATAAAGTTTTTATTTGGTCAACAGACGACGCTGTTTCCTACAGACGGGCCACGTAAAGAGAGGCAAACTCACGTACCGAAGCAGGAGTTGATGAAGCCGTACCAGCTACAGCCGCTGCGCCCCAGCAGCCACTTCCCGCGGATACTGGAGGCGAAGCTGAGCGTGGTCCCGAACAGACACACCAGCATGTCACTGACGCTGATGTTCAGCAGCAGCATGTTCACGGGCGTCCGCAGCTTCTTGAACTTGCAGAAGAGCAGCAACACCACGAAGTTGTTGAGGAAACCAAAAGTCATGATGAAGCCCAGCACCACGGACAGCACCACGAAGCCCGCGGGAGAGAGTTTGGCGGTGCCCGGCGGCGGCGCGTCCAGGACCTGCTGATCGTCGCTCAGGTTCAAGCTGTAGTTCAAGTCATACTCACCGGAGAACATACTGTAATCCATTCACCTGAGCTCGTTCGGTGCCTTCACTTTTGACTGGGCTTTTGGAGGAAGATGCGGCGAAGTTCATGAGCGGCAATTCTCTGGCCAAGTCTGTCTCCAAGCCGTGTCTCCTCTGGCACACGCGTTCTGCAGCGCGGTTGTTGGGTTCGGAGCGGCGCACATCCCTGCGAAGATAACGAGCAGGAACCCTTCTCTTTCAAAGTGGAACTTGAGTGAAAGTAGAGGCAGGGATCGCAAGGTGTCACCGTATAGATAACGGTGTGACAGAGCCCGGGAGCATTCTTCTCGGCCGAGATACAGCACAGCTTTTTGTGGTCGGTTCTTTCTCGAAATAGATCTTTTCCTGGTAAAGTGTAGTAGTCTCCGAGTTTCTACTTTCCAAACGGCTTTGCACTCAACGGGGAAGACGAGGTGCGCGCTGCGTTACTGGACAAAGGTCGGCGTTCCTGCTCCTTATAAAGGAGCCAAGCGTTGCGTCACACCGTGCGTGAAAGTGTGTGCGGTTTTGCGTGTGTTTTATAAAGAAGAGAGAGCGGGAGAGAGAGGGGGGGAGGTAGAGAGAGAGAGTCCTGGTGCATGTGTATGATTTTTACGGTTCATACTCCAGGATGTGACCATTTTTAAGTCCAGACACAATTTTGCTCGTAATTAAGCAGCCTTGATATGTGAGATTACAACTACAGTGTGCGTCAAACTAGAGGCCCAGGGGCACAATCCGGCCCGCCAAATCATTTTGTATGGTCTACAGGGGCCTTGAAAGCATCTTATACTGTCTACACGTGTCAGCTAAGGTGAAGTGTTTACAGGAATGAGGTGATTAGAGGGACAACACAGACAGGAAGGTTTGGAGAAAAAGCTAGAGAAGACAGACTGAGATGGTTTGGACATGTTCACATGACTGACAGTGGATACATTGGTAGAAGAATAATCCTAGAGATGGAGCTACCAGGTAGGAGACAAAGAGGGGATTGATGGATGTGGGAGGACATGGAGGTAGTTGGAGTCAGAGTAGAAGATACAGAGGACAGGGGGAGATGGAAAATGATGATTCGGTGGGGAGTCTCTTTAAAAGAGACAAAGGAGAAGAAGATTGTTATGGAGCAGTAACTGCAATAACATGCTAGTAACATGCAAGTCCATTAACAGGACCACACTGTTATTATATAGTGTCACCTACATCACTTACTGTTTTACTCCTGAGCCATGTCTCATGTTTGAGTGAGACGTCCTTTCCATGTTAATATTAATCCCATTGTTGATTAAACAGATAAATCCACTGTCCTTTATATGTAGTTTCATCTCATTACCAATTTTCTGTTTTATTTTTGCAGGTGACTTTACAGGTTTAAAACATTCAACAACAAAACCTTTGTTTTCATTGTTGTTTTGGGCTTCACAGCAATGACGTTAGTAAGCTCATCCCAAAAGGAAATGGCTTTTCACAAAAGAATCCTGTACAGAAGCCCCGTACAACCAAACAGGCAGCAGGAGTGCACTTTCTCCTTGAATTGGCTGGAGAAAAGCAATTGATCTGCTTTGCTGTTGGTTCCTATAGAGCTTACAGATGGTGTATAATAGGGTCATCAATAGAAACACGTTACAACCCACTAAATTGAACACTTACTATCAAGAAAGGCTGATTAGCCCAGACTCCAACCTGTCTTCCAGTGTGCAATGTCTGCTCAATAATTATGCCTGTGTTTTTTTTTTTTTTTTTAGTCTGTATTTTGTAGAATATGTTCCTTTCTTGACAGTGTATATTAGGACTGTACACATTTGATGACATTATGATATACTTGCACATCTGTCATGGTGTCAGGAGAATAGGCTATTATCACTACAGGGTTTTCACAGTTGGTGCTGAATAATTTATGGCCATTAGCAATAGAAAGAAAAAGGTTTTATTTTTTATCTAAAATTTTCAAATATATTTGTATCAGACTCGTAGACTTAAGATGAAAGTTTGCCTTGTGAATCAGTTAAAAAAATGATAGAGAGTGGAGTAAACATGTCCATGTAGTCATCCAGTTCATTTATTCCTAAATTAGTTACTTTGAGGGCAGCTGGATATAAAAGTACTATGTCCAGTTCCCTCTGAAGTAACTGATTTTGGAAAGTGGAGTAAATTGTCTCAAAATGTCACTCATAGTCCAAGACTCTACTCACCATTACAATAGACAGTGGTTGGCTTAGGAATGACTCACTACTAAGCCAAACCCGTAACAACCAAACATTTAATTTGTCAACTCCAGGTCACAATTAAAAGATAATACCGGTTGTTGCAACCAACTGTTTTCTGTGATATCTAGGTTTTTAGACTCTATTATTCAGGGTAACATGATGCACCAAGATAATTTCTATTTGTGATGATATTTTGCATGTTTCTTGCAATTTAGACCATAGTTTTTTGTGATTTGTATCAGATTTTTTTGTTCTGTTTTTCTTTAGACCTCAATGTACCTGTGCAACCTGTTCTAATATATATATGTATAGTATATACAGATATAAATATAATTATAAATATTCTGTGTTTTTTGAAATGGCAATTGTCCAATTATACCACAAAAATTGCAAAAGGGTTCAATTTTGAAACATAATGTAAATAATGACTCAATCTGCAGCATGCATTTTAAATAAATACTATACAGGATGTTAGTGGAACCAATGGACAATTAGAACTAAAGCCGTTGTCGTCACAAATGCGTCTGTCCTTTCTGTCTTCAGCGCAGGTTAGGAACGCTCTGTGACCTTAAGTCGCTTTGCTTGACAATGAGATGTTTTTTTTTTTTTTTCTTACAGTAGGTTGATGATGCAAACGAGAGAAGCGGAGAGACCAGCTGAATAAGAAACCCTGCATCCACTATTCACACCAGATCTTTTATTGAGGTTTATGAAAAGAGCTTGAGCCAATCACAGCTGACACTGGTAATTAGGCAGACGTGGTACTGAACAAGTCAACGTCCAATCACGGCTCTAGGATACATCAACAAACAGCACCTTCTCTGATCATTTGTGTGGAGTGAAGGCCACTCATGTTGGGGCGCAGGATGGAAGGTCAACAGTTGGGTTAATATTGTTGATCTTGGTCCACAGAAAATACGGTGGAGAGAGAAAGAAAAAAGTTTGGTCCAATCCACCGGTAATGTATTTGTAGAAAATTGTTCTTGTTTGTTTGCTTAGAGTCTTTTAGAGACAGTTTTGTATCAGGTCTTATCAACTGATCTCAATCCTCAGACAGCCGATTGGTCAATCTGTTTATTCTTGGTTGGTTGAAACAAAAACCAGCACCCACACCCGCCCTTAATGGAACAGTCCCTGGTTTAAAGGCTGTTCAATGTGTACATCCTGTAGGTACTGTAGACCAGTCTTTCCCAAGCTTTTTTCTGGTCACCAACATTTTAAAATTCACAAACCTTTGAAACCCAAGTCAATATAAATAGATTATACGTTAAAAAAAAGTGTAATTTTATGAACACATCTCATTAATTTCTCCACAACATGCAACATAGGTCAATTTATGAGTTGTAGCCCCTGCCTGGGAAGCAACAAGCCGTCAATTTTTGCCCACTTGTAATATTGTATTGTAATACTTCATCACTATCACTTTGTCTCTTCAAAAAGGTTGCATTGCTTGCAAACTGACTAGAGGTGGTGGCTAGTTGCTGTTAATCCCTGGTAGTCGTATCATCACTAGTTGCTGCTGCAGCAGGATGTCTAGAACTCCACATATTATTTAATATAATTTTGTCACTCTTTCTTTTTTTTGGCACTGCTCTTGTTTTTCTTTTCACCTAACTTTTTTTTTTATCTTTATACTCTACTTCAGGGGTCTCCAAACTGTTCCACAAAGGGCCGGTGTGGCTGCAGGTTTTTGTTCCAACCAAGCAGCAGCACACCTGAGTTGACAGGTTTAATCAACTGATCACAGTCATTAGACACCTGATTGGTCAATGTGGTCTATTGGTCTATGTGCTCTTGGTTAGTTGGAACAAAAACCAGCAGCCACACCGTCCTTTTGTGGAACAGTTTGGAGACCCCTGCTCTACTTGAAGCAGAGCAAAGTATTAGTATTCCACTAATTTTCATCACTTCATCAACAAACTGAGGAGCCCCTGGTGGCAAGGCCTGGGCTGCAGCCCTTTAAGCCCATTCTGTTAATCCAGCCTAGTGTCCACATTGAATATTCTGTATATATTTAACTAAAGCCAACAGGATGGTTGCTCTAATCATGAACTGTTTAGTTTTATACTATCTGATGGATGTAGCCATCCAGGGAAGAGCATTCTAACAGATTGTAAAAACACCTCTGTGTATATCTATGATTCTAACCATCCAGTTCATATTCAAGGCTGATGAGTCAGTTGAGCAACTGAATATGGATTTTTTCTAGTAAAACAGTTTCACTTCTCGTCCTTGAGGCTTCTTCAGGCTGATTTCACAGCTGCGTAGGTTTTCAGTCATCAGGTACATCGAGGGCAACTGGACAGAGACGGTTTTTAAAGGATGTCTTAGTTCTGGACATTTCCATTCACGGTAGGATGATTATATAAAAATCTTAATTATGAATAATTTTACACTTATTTATTTAATGCTTAGAGGTAGAGGATACATCCAGGTGTGATGGATGGAGGGGGTGCACCATAATGTTTTTTGTTTCAAACACAGCAGAACGTCTGACCTTTTCTGTCCATTTAACTTTGATGTGGCTTCTTTTGCATTCAGTGTTTCAAGGTAAACATCGGGTAGAAAATTCTGTGGAACAAAAACATGCAGGCTAATTAATGACTGAAGTCTAAATGTCAGCTGGGATTAACTTTAGCTCAGGGTGACCTTCGATAAAAGGAGGCAAAGCTGATGGAAGGACAAAAATGGTGACTACGTAAGGTGCTGGGATTGGCTGAAGAATAAATGTTAATTAAATTGGTCTTGAAGTAAAATGTGGCTAAATAAATCATAAGATGTGTTAATGGTTGCAGGGAATGCAATGGTGTCTGGATTAGGTAGAGTAAATCATTAAAATTGCTCGAAGGGGAGAAAAACGTCGTCATGAAGGAGACGATTAGAGGATTGTAGCACAAATTCAAAGACAGTGGGTCTGATCTTATACATTCATATCATATGCTTTCTATTTCTAGACTGAAAATGTTGAAGTTCACTGGGCAGTAGGCATAACTATTAAGGGCACAAAAAATACTGTTTTTGAAGGTCTGTGCCTTTGCACATTGATTTTTTTTCTTAGCTTTCAGAACAATGCCAGATTGCAGATCAGTGTTCTACTGTAAATATCTGACATGCCATAAGGAGAGCAGACAGCTGTGATTATTTAACTAATAGCAAGTAAAATATTTTATACAGGGGATTTATTGGATTTAATGGATTAGGGTAAGACCTTAGAGAACATCCATAGATATAGAGAGATGGATAGATGGATAAATAAACAGACAGTCAGACAGATAGATAGATAGAAAGATGCCATCTGATGCAACTAGTTGGAAGGATATTTTACGCAGTGTGACGTTTGAGCATTTGTACTAATGTGCAAGAGAAAACAACATTTATTAATTTTTTTAAAAATGTCATAGGTACAGCAGATATTTGTATTTGACCAACACCAAAATGTGGTATATGATATTTTAAAAATTAATTGAATCATTTTGCTTATCTGAAGGTTTTAATCAGGATGGAAATGAAGCCGTTTGAATTCATCAGACTGAACAGAGAATATATAATCATCCAAGATTGTGACCATTTTAACATTAACCTTTAGATCCAGGGGGATATCCGTATGTTGTTTTGATGTTTGTCTCTTTGAATTTGCTAATATGAATGTCATGCTCTAAAGGGACGTGCAGATAATTATACATTCAAAGGTCATTTAGGACATCTGCACATTTGCACTTTTGCCAAAGATATTTTGCACTGCTGCTCATTAATGTTACCTTTTCATTATCCTGAGCGATTGTTACTTAGATTTCTTTAGTTTATCTGGTACGTCTGTGCTGCAGTTTATTATCTCTGACCCACAAGACTTCTGAAGATTCATTTAATAAATTTCCTCATTAAGGTCCTGCTTTAGTGTTGATTTGACAGCATTACATTCATATATATGGATTATTATTGCTAAGATTTTATCACCAGTGTTATTTTTATTTCTTTTGCTGTCAGTGTTTGGCAGATGCCTTTTGTTTTGTGTCTGTTTTATTTATGTTTTCTTTTTCAAGTGTAACTATGCAACAATTTCTATACAGAACATTAAATTATGTTTTAGTGCTTTTGTTTTGAAAAATTCCACATACATGCATGAGGTACAAGGAATTGTATTGGTTGTGTTTTTCCTTGAACAGCCGAGTCTCTGCTCGAACAGCTACTTAAGTAAAAAAAAAAAAAAAATTATATATATATATTGTGCTTGAAGTAACTTGCATAGCTTTTTCTGATTTATCTATATAAATATAGTGTCATTGCCAAATACCATACATAATGTAAATATACTGCTAATTGTAACCAATTGGAATGCACTTTATACTGATTGTCACTTTATGTTGAATTCAGGTTATTAAACTATGCTATCTGAAAGTGAATAAAACTGAATAGAGGCACCAAGTGCCATGGTTTCTGACACGACAAAAAAGTATTATTTTTAAAATATTTTTTATTATTATTCATTCCAGTGGTAAGTGGTACAGCATTATAGGGAACTGTATACAAAATGAAAGTGAATAAAAAGTCAAAGTATGAGTAAATATGGAACGTAGAGTGAAAGAAACCGTAAAATAATGAGATTCAGGAATAACAATCACAACTATTGTCAGTGAAAGGTATCAGGAAAATAACGTTTATAGTTAGTAAAGTGTTATTATGAAAATTGTATTATGAAAAGTGGTGGAGTGTGGTGAATGAAATTCCTTTAGCAAGAGAGATTTCAGATATCGAGAAAATACATTTTTGTTTGTGAATAACACAATTTGCGTAAATGAATTTAACGGCTCAACAAGGGTTCACTGAGATTAAGCAAGAATGGGGAGTTGGCAGCAGTGGAGAAACGAGACCCCAGAGCCTCTCAAAAATGTTTTCGATATTTCACTGTAATAAAATAAATCTGTAACAGAACAAACCCCTCTTTGACAACCCGAGTCTCACTACGTCACAGAGTCTCTCTGTCTTTGACGCCAGGCGACTCAATCGAGCGCGGAGGTAATCGCTCGTGGGTTTGTTTGCAGTGTCGTAAGTGGGAATGAAAGTCCGTTATGTTTCCCCGGCAGCGGGATTAACACCAGGTGTGCCTCGTTGGACTACTTCCAGCCTCCCTGTCGAAGCAGACGCCCAGCGGATTCCCTGAATGCCATAAAATGACTGTTTTCGTAGCATGTTCGCTGACGCAGCTAATAGCTAACAGTGCTAACAGCTAACCAGTGAGTGTGCACCGTCACATCAGGTGGACCGTGTGTTTTCATCATTCTGTGAATGAGTTTTGTCTTATTTAAATTGAATTTCTAAGTCGGTACTACTCGTTGGGATTTGCACGTTGTTTTGAATGTTTGGCCTCGGTGAGTAGAGTTCCACCTGGTGCTGTTCTGATACCTGTGTGAACGCCGCTAGCCACGTAAACTCTCCCTGCGGCTGTTGACGTAGCATAGGTTGCGGACTCCCCTGCAGCTGAACACACACAGAGTGACATAATTTGGTTTCTGGGTTTCACGACACACTGACTTTTCTTGTTCGTTTAAGACGAGCCCATTGTCGACTGTCAGAGACATGATCACCAGCGAGAAGCCACGATGCTGTAGTGAGACTTGAGCGAGTGCGGGGAGATTTCTTGTGTTTTGTCCTTCTCTGGATGATGAAGGGGGTCGTCTGGGCGATATCAGGAATAAAGAGAAGAATAATGAAGCTGCTTTTCGTCCTCGCTTTGGTCGCCTACATTGCATGTAAGTACTTGTATACGTTTACATGTAAGTCATAAGAAACACTCAGTGACAGCAGACGTGGTCCTTGTCAGACTGCATATGTTCTGTTGGCATCTGTTCAGTTTTGTCATGTTTTTTGTTCATATCAGTTATTGTTCTCAAACATGAATTTCTACGTTTCGCAAACAACTCTATGTCGATCAGTGTTTGGTTGGTGTTTCGGAAATGTCAGGTTCTTGACAGAGGATATATATTTGGCAAAAGTAAATCAAGTGCAACTCACGAGAATGGCAACTGTGATAGCAGCCAAAAAAGGTGTTTTACGATGTCGATATATCTTTAAATGTATAACAAACTGGATATTTAACAAGTTAGAAGGTAAGAAATCAGTGGCTTTTGTCAACAAAGAAAAAAGTGAATAGGAAAAAAAAAACATCATTTAGATCCATCTCCAATTCTCAGATGTGAGAACTTGCTCGAGCTTTAAGTGTAACTGTGTATTTCAATGTTAAATTTGACCATTTCCAATGAGATCTACTGTTATCCCAGAAGTCTGTCACTGTTTGACCTCCAGAGAAGTAAATGTTGTTGCTCGCGATGACATTTTCCCACAGTTATCAGCATTTTATCTGCTAGTGGCTGACAAGATGGAACAGGCTCTCTTCATGAGTTCTTATGCATTACATAAACAGCCACAGCTGCATCACAGTACTTAAAATGAACTTTTTACATTAACTAGTATCTTAATAATTGTATTGCCTTTATGTTATCTATTTTATGTTCTGTATGCTGCATATATGGAGACGATATCTTTGTTAAGCCACGAGAGTAATGTTTGATATGTAATGTAATTAGAGGATGGTTACAGTGGACAAACAGGGGGCAAATTATGGCAACTGTCATTTCCTAACAAATGGGAGCAGCAAATTGGTAACAATATTTTCTCCTAAACGTTTAAGAAATATTTTTTTTTTCATTCAACAAATGTATTTGGAGAGTCATCTCTGCATGATTTCATGATGCTTTTTCTTTTTCAGCTGTCTGGGGAACTTACACCAATATACGGTACAGTAAATATTATATTGTTTACCAATATGATTTCCTGTCAAAAAATAAACCATTGAACAGTTCAACAGTTTCAAACTTTGTCTTTAAATCTCAAATGACAAATTACCAACCTTAACGGGCTGCATTACTTTGATTTCCATCTATATATGAGCTTGTATATACTTACTTTTAATGTCAGAATAACATATAGGACTATAGAACCTGTTTCTGTCAAAACAAATGTTTAATTTACACAGTATCTTTATAGTGGGCAATGTGCATCTTTAGCATTTTGTGGCTAAATGCTTTTTTTTTTATATAGTGACAGGTTGCAATAGTAATGATGGTAATTCAACCAGGAAGAGGAAGTACAGTATATTGTTCTAATTGTGACATCTTGTTGTTAAAGGTAAAATAGTAGAGGTGATTTTATTTTTCTTCAGTTTTACTTCCTTATTTCCCTCCTTATCTTTTACAGATCAATACAAGAACAAGGAGAAGTAAAGATTGAACAGCGAATTGATGATGTGAGATGGGTTTTTTTATGACTTGTTAAATTTATCACTTTTCAAATCAATTATTTTCAATTTAATTGTCTAATTCTATATGTAATTGATGTTTTATTTGCATTGTGGTAGAATGACAGTTGGACCCTCGGAGGGATTTTTTTCCTCATCCCTTGTGAACTTGTTCAAATAAATATGGCCACTTAAGCTGATCACCTGACAAATGTGTTAGCAATGTCAGATGTAAACTCAGCCTTCAGGGTGTGGGGGGTAGATCAACAGAGCCTTATGTTGAGCAAACATGTGACTGTAGTTGTTTTTTATTATTATTATTATTATTCCTTTGGGCAGAAGATAGGAGGAAGAGCTGGAGGAGTTAAGGATGGTCAGATTCTCTTTAGGAGAGACAAGGGTGGACAGGATCAGGAATGAGGTGATTAGAGGGACAACACAGACAGGAAGGTTTGGAGAAAAAGCTAGAGAAGGTGGATGGGACGGTTTGGACATGTTCAGAGGGACAGTGGATACATTGGTAGAAGAATGATCTTGCTGCGAGGTAGGCGACAAAGAGGAGATTGATGGATGCAGTGAGGGAGAATATGGAGGTAGTTGGAGTCAGAGAAAGGTACAGAGGACAGGGGGAGATGGAAAATGCTGATTTGCTGCCGCAACCCCTAAAAAAGGGACATGCTGAAAGGAGAAAAAGATTTTTGCAACTTATCCTAGTGCCACGATGTTTGCAAGAGTTTTAAAGTCTGTCCATGTTTCCAAAAAAAATTATGTGTAGTTTACTTGTGCTAATGATATGTACTTTAATGACCAATATGACATAGACGATTATGTCATGTTTGTGAAAGAATACCTTTTCTGCCTACATTGTCGTATTAGGCGGCAGTCTCCAGAATGTTGTCACAGGGTTGTGGTCTTGTGATTTGGACAATGTCTCCAGTTCAATTACACGTTGTTTGTCTGCTATTGTGTTCATCTACCACTCATATACCACTGGTATATTGGTGTTTACATGCCTTGGACAAATATGCGCTGTTTGAAAACGCTGTAATGAGAAACACAGAGATAATGTTTACGTTTCAGTATGACCTTCTATAGTCATGACTGGTTTGTCTTCTTCCCTGAAATTGTGCTTTTTCACCCCAGGCTGTGGCGCCTCTCAGAGAAAAAATTCTTGAACTTGAACAAAGGTGTGTATCGGTGTTCTCACAGAGACACACACTCGCACTCGTTACTTTATGTTCCTGAACAAACAGGTTGTTAGTATGTGTTTGAACAGGATGTTTATGAACCACATTTTATTCATGTTTCACTGACGGTACTTCTTGTTTTAGTTCACTTGCACATTAACTACTCAGTGCCGAAAACTTGTCGTTATGGTTCAAGACAACACAGATATACTTTAGGAATAGAGGAGAAAAGTACTACAAAAAAACATATATCATTTACAGTGTAAAAGAAATAAATGATTTATTGAATATGTTGTGAAGATTTTTCACCAAAATAAAAATTAAAATAATCCAAAACGCCTACAAATTGCTAAAAAAGTTCACAGAAATAATTATTGGTGTAACCTTGAGCAGACTGTATGTTTATTACCAGGGGGAAAGTCTAATTTATAAAAATGTTAGCACCTACCAGACAAGCGTCACAGTTTTTTGCCTTATTTTATTCTCCCTGATTAAGTATTTGTTCACACCTGTGTGACACTTGTCTTAAATAATCAGATCACTGGAGACAGCCCAAGGTGTTTGAGTTCACACCTGACATCTGTCATGCTTGTCTAGATGTCTCCAGCAGCCAGTCGGATGTCAGTGTCTGTGTGAAATGTCACTTTGGATTCTGAAAACACGCTGCCTGGTCACAGAGGCTGGATGAAGAAATCCTTAGAAAAAAACAGTTGTACTCTTATGATGGATACAGGCCTCGGTGTTAATGTCATCTTTTTAATGCCCATCACGGAGCTTCCTGATCCTCTGTTACGCATGTTAAAGACCAGTTTGAAAGTAATTCTTCATATTTCAGTGTGCATGAGGCACAGGCACCTTCTAACAATTAGCTTTTCATAAATGTGAAAAAAAACGAAAAGGGACTCAAGGCCGTAAATAAAAACACTGAAAGAAATAACTTATTAATCGTCAATTATTACTAACTTATTTGCCATAATGTGTATGATGCTCATTAAAGTCAAGGCATTGCGTTCACATACATCAGGGGTGTCATACACACGTTCTTAGGTGGACAAAAATAAATACTGGAACAGAGGCACAGGTCAAGCTGAGATATAAACCTTGTTGTTTTGTATAAATATATATTAAGATATAATAAATTATATTTGAAATCTTTTTTTGCATTTTTTACCGACAAACAAGAGCCAAAAATGTATTTGCATTAATCATGTATGCAACAAAATAATATAAATCCCATCAGTAAATCAATAGTTAATCAGTTACAAAATAAAAAAAAAGTTTATTAAGCAAATTCCACAATTGAACTCATCACATTGGGTAATATACAAGCTTTCTGAAATATTATTAAATCAAAAGTTTCCTGTTGCTTAAAAATGCCCTACAGATCAAATGTTTCTTCTTTTGTCTCTCCAGCTTCTCCCAAAAATACCCGCCAGTCAAATTTCTGTCAGAGAAAGACCGTAAAAGAATTCTGGTAAGTAACAAATTGCACTTTGGGATTGATGAATTCTCAGAAGACCTTGCTGTTTTCAGTGTCTGAAAGCAGTTTCTTGTCTCACTGTAATCTGGGGCTTTTAAGATCTTTTGGAAGAATGAGGAAAAATAGGATATGCACTTCTGAAAGTTCAATAGAGCCATCTTGTTGCGTAAACTTTTCTTGTTTTCTCCATTAGCTAAGTGCATGCCATTCATAACAGCATTTGTTGTAAAAAAAAAAAAAGGAATGCATTTATATGTTTTTTTTTTATTTTTATTTTTTCAATATTATATATGGATATATAATATAACATTTTATTTAGATAACTGGAGGAGCTGGTTTTGTTGGCTCCCATCTCACGGACAAGTTAATGATGGACGGGCACGAGGTTACAGTGGTGGACAACTTCTTCACGGGTAGGAAAAGAAATGTCGAACACTGGATCGGTCATGAAAATTTCGAGCTCATCAATCACGACGTGGTGGAGCCTCTTTATATTGAAGGTGAGCTCTTACTGAATTTAGTTTGAAGACTAAATAAGTGGAAAATATGTATTTATGTCAGGAAGTGGTTTCCCCTCTCTGTGTCACCATATGTTGAGAATAAATGGGGAAATAGATTGAATGATTTATGTGCATTATTTCTCTCAGTGGTTTGGGCTTGAGGAAATTCCATTGTTGTAGAACTCCAGGGTCCACTTGCTGGGCAAGATTGGATCCTGGTTTAGGTGGTAGGTGCGTTCCATTGTTCACAATGGACATATGTCTGCAGTTTGATTTAAGTGGCAGTTGTGGAGACTGCCCCCTAGACCCGGTAATGGATTAGCAGGTGAAGATGGATTCTTTTTGTTTTTTGTCACAAATTTAGTATTGAAAAAAAGGGCAACATGTGCAATTATTCACTCTTTTTTAAAAAAAAGAAATAGAAGATGCTCTTAGTCTTGATTGTCGATGAAGGTTCAGAGTCATCCAGGTCAAGGTTAAATGGTTTTGTTAGGCAATTGGACTATCAGTTTTTTGGAAGACATTTTTACCTCTCATCCAAGAGGCTACAGATCTGTCTGTTAGTTAGCTTACGTGTGAAACCGGTTGCTGAGGAGGGAATCTTTTGGATTGTTCCCAAAAGGGCTTTGTAAGTGGGTGAAAAGTTGTGTCTTAAAACCACCACCTCTCTTGAGAGATGATTTTTCTAGGTCGAAAAAAATAGCTTTTTTTTTTTTTTTACATCTCCTTCAAACCATTCCTGGCAAGATATTGGCCAGGAAACACCCTGGCTAAGATTCTAAGGTTTTTCAACAACCAACGCCCTGGTCCTCAAAAGAGTGATTAGACGCCTTCAGGGGTAGGCGGAGGGCTGAGTTTCGACTTAAGAAGTTACACAGGCGCATGGCTCAACACAGGTCGTCCAACTACCTCAACAACCTGTTTTACACGTCAGAGGGGCGTGTGACCTAAACAAATCCAGCAATTATTGAAATTACCCATCAATACATACCCAACGAGTGGGATCACACTTCACAAGTAACCTCAGGTCCACCCAACATGAAAGGAAAGGAAGGGAAGCAAACTCCTTGTCATTGTGACATTGTGATTCACACCACTGCACACAACAAAATGTGACTTCTGTGTTTAACCCATCACCACAGTGAACAGTGGGCAGCTCTGAGCACCGGGTGAGCAGTGTGTGGGGACGGTGCCATGTTCAGTGGCCCTCAGTGGTAACCTGACAGTAGGGGGAGTGGAACCGGGGACTTTGTGGATCCAAGTCTGTCATTAGGCGTTAGGCTACCATTAGGCCACCAACTGCCCCTTGAAGGACCTGAACATCCCTTTTTCTCACTCACAGGTTATAGTAGCTTTATGTATACAAAATGTTTGTTTTTTTTTTAGTCACTCACTAAAGGACTTTTGTGGCTTTAGAGCAATCCTTCAAGTTTTGTCTAAAAGCTCAAGGTCAAAGTTGTACAGTGAAAGTGAATTTTTGTCGTTGATGCATAGCATTCCATAAAATTTGTCTTCTGTCTTTGACACATCACTGTAACGAACAGGGGGGGGGCAACTCCAGATAAACTGGGGAGCAGTTTGTGAGGACAGTGCTTTACTCCCTCCATGTCAGTGTCATCTAGTGACTATTGGATTCATGTCTTTACCCATGTTGGTTAGAATTAGGTCTGCATACATTGAGGTATCGCGATCATCAGTAGCTTTTATCTTGTTCCTCCAAATAAAGACACACAAAATAAAGTGGAGACTGTCGAGGAAGGCTAGAAATGAGGTGGAAATGAATCAGAGGATCAAGGCTGCATAAGATGTGAAATCACCTTGAAATGTAAATAGACATATGAAATGGATTGAAAGGTAGAGGGAAGGGGTGATGGCTCGGAAAGTTCTACAAAGACTTTTATTAGAGGAAGCCTGTGACCTGTATATTAATTTTAGCAAGCTTTTGAAAATTAATAAGACTGAGACAGCCACATTTTTCTTCTTCCTTTTAGCTTAGCAATTAATTCAGCATTTCCTCTTTGAATTTCCAATATCCTGTCTCTTTAGGCTGCGCTGTAATACCTCAAGGTTTCCTCAATTTAAAAGGCGGTTGTACAAGGTCTTGGACAAGGTTTCTTAATGCTACAGCTTTCAGCATTTAACAAGTCAGTCCAATGCAGACAGTGTGGTGAAAGTCCCTAATAGAACCTGTGTCTTTTTTTTTTTATCCTTTTTTCCTTTTAATACATCCAAAGCTGGAGCCTGAGCTCAAACACAGCTTGAATTATGCATCGAACTGTCATACATTAATTTCAAGAATTGACCTTGTTTTGTACAACAGACAACCTTACACTTAAACTGCTGATCAGGGATGCTCAGAAAAGGGTTAAGGTCATACAAGTGATGAGTACTTTTACTTGTGCTTCTAATACGTTTGCGATGGTCACACTCACTGTCGAGTGTGCATGTTATTAAATTAAAGCAGTTTCGTATTTAAACCCATGCTTATTCAAGTAGCTGACCTGAAAAGCATTGATTTAAGTTTAAATAATGTTTTCTCTGTTCTTTTTTCTTTTTTCTTTCCCCCCACAGTTGACCAAATCTATCACCTGGCGTCTCCAGCCTCTCCTCCCAACTACATGTACAATCCCATTAAAACTCTGAAGACCAATACTATTGGCACTCTGAACATGCTGGGTGAGTTCATTGCCACATCCAAAAAAAAAAGATTTTATTTGTTTTTTTGTTCAAATGCAAAACTCGCTCTTAAATCTAACCCTAACCCTTAAATATGTATATTTGTGTTTTCAAATTATATTCTTATTTTTCTACAATATAAAAAGTTTCACCTCGATTTTATATAACAAAAACCATACCCTACTTGGTTTAAAATCAACAAGATCTTTATTTCAGATATTAGAGATTATGTTTAAGTTCTTTGGAGAGAATGACTTTCTGAAAAAGATCCCACAAAAAAGGCTTTTAAAAATGCATTAACAGCTCACAATTATTCCTATTCAAAAGCATTGGCATTGGTTTGTTATTATTTTATTATATTTCTATGTAAAGTGGTATTACTTGACTGTGGTGTGGCAGTGGTGGAAGAGAGGTGAAGGACACAGAGAGGAAGGTTTGGAGAAAAAGCTAGAGAAGCCAGATTAAGATGGTTTAGACATGTTCAGAGGAGGGACAGTGGGTATATTGGGAGAAGAATGATCCCAGAGATGGAGCTACCAGGTAAGAGATGAAGAGGAAGGCCAAAAAAGAGATGTATGGATGCAGTGAGGGAGGACATGGAGGTAGTTGGAGTTAGAGTGGAGGATACAGAGGACAGGGGGAGATTGGAATTGTTGACTCGCTGTAGAGACCCCTATAAAAGGGAGAAAGCCGAAAGGAGAAGAAAGTGAACTGATAATACTTAATCTATACATTATATTTTATATATGTTATATTGTCTTTGGCCCAGTGATTAGCATGTTAAAATACAATTATATCTCAAGTTATAATTACTTTTATTTATTTATTTTTTGTTGCTCAAGATCAACCAACACTTCTTTGTAGATTTACTGGTAGATCCCGATCTACCTATTGGACACCCCTGCACTGGACTTAACCTATAGCTTGTAATGTGGCTAATCTCATGAGTCACGATCACATGGATACCATTGCTCTGTAAAGCACAGAAGAAGCTGTTGTTCTCCAGAACAAAAGTTCAGAGAAATAGCTAGAAATTGGAGTAGATAATATGAATTATAGGATTACGGCCTGCAGCAGAGATGCTGATTACAACACCTCAGTGTGGCAGCTCACAATGATGTCATTGACCCACTGAGAAGGAGAAGTGAAAGACCAGAAAATGAGAGAGCTGTTGTTAAATGGTAAAACACAGGTTTGGGAAGTTTTAAAGCTACAAACTTAACCATTCTTTGTTGAGACATTTTTGTTTTTGTTTTTTTGTGTGTGATGAAGTGATAAGAGTTCATCTAGGGCTTAGGGTTATTTAGCTTTAGGTAACACATGACAGTGTTACCACTGTCATGTAGAGATTGAAGGTTGAGCTACTAGAGAGAACATTCCAGAACAGGGAGCACAAGGGACTGTACAGCAGTTTGGGTCAAACTCACTTTGGTTCAGGGGCCATACACGACCTGATTAGATGGTTCTCTATACCAGGAGAACCATAACAAAATTACCTCTATGGTCAATAAACGCATGGTTTTCCCTTTTCTTTACATTTAAACAAGAACACGAATAGAATTAATAGTCATAATTAATAGAATTTGACACACATCACTAAAATTGTTAGTACTCCCGTTTCTTTTCCCAAAATGTATCAAGCAATATGATCACCTAGGTCAGGGGTGTCAAACTCAACATGAAGTCAGGGGCCAAACTCTATATATATAGAGAGAAATTCACCGTATGCGTGCACCGTTTCCCTTTTCTTCTGATATATATATTTTCATATGAAAACATTTAATTTGGAACAGGCTAAGCTTGAGGTTATTTTCACAAGTACATTATAAATAAATCACATATCAGTGGTACTTGTTTCCTAGTCAGTCTGTATATTTTTTCCAGATCATTTTTAATGTAAGTATTTCTTTACCAAACAAAATGTATTTGCTATTACAGCATGCATAATAAGTATGTCAAATTCTGACAGTATATAAGGTCTACATACTCGCCGGCCAGATATAATAACACTGTGGGCCAGTTTTCGCCCCCGGGCCAGAGTTTGACACCTAGACCGTTTTTTTTTTTTTTTTTCCGCGTTCCGCACGTTAGACACCCTTGCTGTACAGCACGAAAAACTTATATA
>JAFBJS010009229.1:51848-82718 GCA_016785265.1 Paraplagusia blochii | reverse complement strand
AGCATCTTTAACTCCTCCACCTCCAGCTCTGTCTCCTGTCTTCTACCTATTCCTAGTGTCTCTAATCCATCCATCATGTCTGGTCTCACAACTGTCCTGTAAACCTTTTCCTTCACCTTAGCTGACTCTTTTTATATAGACTTAGTCTATATAAAGTCAATGTAAATAGAAAAACAACAACCAAAGGTTCCCACATTGACATGTTCATGAAAGGAACAGCTTCTGAATGCATTGAGCAACAACTTGTGGCGCTACAAGCAACACAGCAACCCTTTCATTTGCAGGAAGTCTCTGTAATTCTTGATTCTGGTTAGAAACAATTTGTTTGCAGCTACAACTGTGAGGTAGATTCCTAAATTTCTAGTCAAACTGCAATCATAAAATAAGCACCAGATTAAATTAAAGTCTTGTTGTCGTAGATACTAAATGAGCAGTTTATTCTCTTCACATGATTTATGTTCCTCTCCTCCAGGTCCAGATCACAAGTTCGCCGAACTAATTTTGTGTTTAAATAATGCATCACATTCCCACAATTAGTGCATTTTTCAATATTTTTCTGTTTTTTTTCTTATCCAAGATTATATTCTTTGAATAGACCACTGCCATCTTATTTAGGAAATAAACATTTACCCTAACCAGGCATGGCCAATGTTATTTTTCAAGCCCAGACGTTAATACTTTTATCGATGTTTGCGTTATCTGTAAATGGAGCGTCATCCATTTCTGGGGTTGAATTCAGAACATCCATCAGCCAGCGGTCCCTTTCTCTACCGACGGCTGTTTTTTCCTTTTTTTTTTCTTTTTCATTTTATTGTGACACTGTGTGTAATAAATGCCAAAGTAGCAGCACAAATGAAAAAGAACCAGTTTGTGGCTCGCCATGATGAGGTGGCCCGTGGCCGTGACTGTGTGATGGGTCAGATTGGAAATTTAACCAGGCCGCCGGGAGAGGTAATTGTTTTCCATAGAAGGCAAGGGTTACATGAAAATCTATAGGAATAAACCAGGAATCAGAATGGTTAGGGGAGAGGGAAGAACAGAGGGTAAGAAAGTCGAGGACAGGGACATTTTTTTGTTGTCTTTCTCTTCATCTGTGTCCCCCCTTCCCTGTCTCCTCCCATTCCCTGTCCTTATCAGATCAGAGAGGATGCCCCGCTCTTAGAGGTGCTACTCGATATCTCCAATAACAATGTGTGTGTTCATGTGTGTGTGCCGGCGAGTGCGTGTGCTTTCATGACAGTTATGTGAGCTTGTCATCATGCTCCTCTAGATCAATGGAGCACAGTTGCCTAGCAACCCGCTGATAGGGAGGATGGAGGCAGGAGAGGGAGAGAGAGCCTGGGCGCAGTGTGTGATTAGGAAAGAGAGAGAAAGAGATGGAGAGGGCTGTGGGGGGAGGCAAGGAGGGAGAGCAGTGGGTGAGCGTTAAGGAAAGCTGTGGTTAGATGGCAGGAAGTACAACCTCAGACAGAGGAGCTTAGTGTGTCAAATGTGTCATGTGAAACGCCCGGGAGTGTTTGCGAGGTGTTAGGTTTGGCGTAGGGTTTGAAGGCGTGCAAGAGCACAGGTGTGTGTGTGTGTGTGTGTTTGCGTGTGTGTGCGCGCATTTCTGAGAATGTGTATGCACAAATCGTTAATGAGTTGGTGCGATATAATCTTGCGGAAAGAGTACATCAAAGCAGTGGCACGGTGGCAGCCGCGGCGCGCCCTTGCTCATTTAGTTGCTGATTTGATTATCTTTATCTTAAAGGAGAACAAAGTGGTTAAACGCGCTGCACTGGGAGGGAACAGCCGTGGAGATAAACAGTGGGGAGCGAGCGGAAGGAAGGAGGGGGAGAATGGAGAGGCAACTTGGAGGGAGATGAATTTGGACAGGAGGAAATGAGGAGAGGGGAGATGGGTATAAAAAAGAAGGAGGAGGGGGGACAAGGACGAGGGGAATGAAATGAGAGAAAGATGGATGGAAAGAGAGTCTGATGATCAGGTGCTGGTCGGCCTCATGAGAGATGCGCACATATGCTCCCGATCGTCTATGATATTTACACAGTCGCTCTGCCAGTGTCGGCGGGAGATGAAGGGAGGATGGAGTGTCACCAGGAATGAAAAAAGAAGGTGGGGAGGTGGAGGAATAGCTGTACATCCCAGAGGTATACTCTGTTACTGAGTTAGAATAACATGTGGAGGCAGAGTGGCTGTTAAAGTTTATGGAGGATTGAAAATGGACAATTAGCATCTCAACGATCTCACAGTCACCTGGAACATTACCCTCTCCACCCCCCGTTGTCATAGGAACCTTCCTCTGCCCGTTCACACTTTCTACCCCACTTCATTCACTTTGGCACAGATATCCACCTGCACACCACTGGGCTACTTTGTGTCATCATGAAGGCACGGGCTATTTAATGGGATTTTAAAGGACTGGGTGAGGAGCATATACAGGAATAAACTTTAGGACAGTTTTCTGTTTCTACTTCTCTCTCAGAAATAAAAACGAGTCGGTGTGTTTTCATCACCGACTCGTGATTTTCCCATCACCGAAAAGGGAAAAAAAGAACAACTGATTGTTTCAATTTTTAACTTAAAACACAGAATCACATTTGAGGTTATGATTCCCGTTTAGCAACAGGCTTTTCTTATTAATATTGTCTGCGCAGTCAAAACCGTCCATAAGAAAAGAAAAAGGAAACTCCTGTGACATTGTGATTCACACCACTGCACACAACGAAATGTGACCTCTGTACTTAACCCATCATCAAAGTGAACAGTGGGCAGCTTTGAGCGGCCAGTGAGTGGGGACGGTGCCATGGTCAGTGGACCTCAGCGGTAACTTAGGGGATTTGAACCAGGGACCTTGTGGACCCTAGTCCGCTTCCTTAACCACTAGGCCACCAACTGCCCCAGGTAATAAGCATGATAATTAGCAAACATTAAAATGCTTAATATCCAACACAACAACAATGTAGTATATCCTATAGGAATGCATGCACAATATTTTCGAACAACAAAGATTTTTGGCCGCAAATGCATTTTTTGGTCTTTGGCTGGAAGACTTTCATCACTAAAACAGGCTACTCTGAAAGGGCCCATAATGTGCATGTATTTTAATGTATCCCAAATCCTGCATGAGGCATCCAAGCTGCGATGGATACAAAGAACCTACATGAAGATGCTGAAGGACTGGATGCCTGATATGTTGTGTGAGATCCTTTCAGAGATTACCACAAATAATATCATTTATTCATTAATCTGATTATACAGTTGTACTGTCAGCCTTCCTGTGGGTGGTGAGCCCACTGGAAGTTATGTGGTTTCGGGACGGTGCTAGGGTCAAAGCACCTCATTGGCAACCCGGCAGCTGGTGGATTAGAACTTGAATCCCTTCCGATCCAAGTTTTAGGATTCCTTAAACGCTTAGCCACGACTGTCGTCCACCTCAAAAATTAATGGGGGTCATCCAGGTCATGGTCAATGTTAAAGGGTTTAGTTAGGCAACTGGACATTCAGTTTTTTGGAAAACGTTTCTCCTCTCATCCAAGAGGCTTCTTCAGTTCTAATTGTTAGTGTGGAGTAACAGAAGTTCTATCCTGTGAGTGAGGAGGAAGGGGTGTTTCAGGTCCCTCCTGTTGGGTGGACCTGGGGATACCTGTGAAGTGTGATACCAGTGGTTGGGTGAGTATTGATGGGCCGTTAGAGTTATTGTCGGAGTGGTTTGGGTCACACAGTTGAGAGTGGAATCTTTTGAGTATTGTTCCCAAGAGGGCTTTGTAGGTGTGTGAGAGGTTATGTCTCAAACCACCACCTCTGTTGAGGGATGGTTTTTCCAGGTTGACAAAAATGGCTTCTTTAACACCTCTGTCAAACCATCTGTCTTCTCTGTCCAAGATTTGAACATCTTGGTCCTTAAAAGAGTGGTTGGTAGCCTTTAAGTGTAGGTGGACGGCTGAGTCCTGACCTGAGGTGTTAGGCCTCCTGTGTTGGGCCATGCGTCTGTGTAATGGCTGCTTGATCTCCCCAATGTAGAGGTCCACACACTCCTCGCTGCACTGAATGGCATAAACAACATTGTCCAGCTTGTGTCTTGGGATCTTGTCTTTGGGATGAACCAGTTTCTGTCTTAGGTTGTTGCTGGGTTTAAAATGCGTACGGATCTGATGCTGATTAAAAATTTGGCTGAGTTTCTCAGAGACCCCTGGGACGTAAGGAATGACGACATTACCCTTCCTGTTGTTCTCCCTCTCTGCAGGCCTTTACTTAGTGGTTTTAAGAAAGGCCCATTTGGGATAACCACAGTTCTTAAGGGATGTCTTCACGTGTGCTTGATCAAATCAAATCGCAGTTAGGGCAGTTGACTTCCAGTGGCCTCAGCGCCTGCAGGAGGGTACGGTGTGGTACAATGTGATTTTAGGCAGCAGTTGTGGGGACAGTAGTCCTGTCCCCATGTCCCAGTAACAGAAAAGCAGATGAAAATGGATGAATGAATAATAATTAGGCTGTTTTGTTCTGACTAATATGTGACTTATATATGATTATTTATTTATTATTAAGTTATCCAACTTCAGTATAGTTAGCCATGCAATCATACTAATAATTGGGATGGTAATTTCTTTTTTCACCAGAAAAAAGCTTTTCTGGTGTTTGATTTTGGTAAGTATTTTTTATTTTGCTGCATTGTTGATATTATCCATACACACCTTCCTTGTGTTGCCCACACACTTCACACCTACAGATATATCTACAGACTGTGCTGTGCCATTATATTGATACTTCATGGGCCACGAGGTAAAAGGACAAGGGTGGGAGGTAAAAGGTGACCATGAATTCCTTGTTACTGACTTCCCTGTTCATTACACACTCGGAAAGTCTGTCAGGCTGCAAAAACTGCTCCAACCTCTGACCTTCAACTGCAAGCCACACAGTGCCGCAGGCATTGAGTGGCTGCATCGCCACGACAACCAATTGGAGCTCTCAGGTCAAGATTTATGATCACTCTGATGCACACAGACACACACAAGCAGTGGAGCACAGGCTAATAAACTATAGATCTTGGTTTTTTTTTTATTTTCTTGACATAACCTGCTCTTCTCGTGCTTCAGTGCAATCAGAGAGGCTTTGTTTGGTTCTTGTCATTCACTCTACTGGTCAGATGATCAATGCTAATGTCAGTCCAGAGCTCTAATGACACACAGATCCATACGCAGGTGGACAGTGCATTTGGTCTTCTCGCTGCAAGCAGATGTTATTTGTGTTAAGAAATTGCGATTCTTTTGATGAGGACAGGTCAGCGCTATTGTTATAAATGAGTGCAGGATTGCTGGGAGGTGACCTCTCTACACCTCACACGCAGGAACACACACGGGCACGCACACATAAACACATATGCACACGGGGCTCTTTGCACTATTGGCAAGTGGAATTAGTAAATGTATGAGCTACACAGAAACTCATTACAACACGATTAGAGACAAACCTCCCATTTAATCTCATTTAGAAGAGGGTGGTTGCTTGTCAAACACACACCCAGGCCAACTTCCGTGTGCACTTTGCAGAAAAACACACATTTGTACAGAAAATAACCACTCTCTCCGTTACAAATGCCTGCGAGTCACGAAACAATGTCCTCATAATCATACGCTCTCGGTGCTGTGAAGGAACACCGTGTTGTTTTTAATGACACATAAAGTTGTTGACATACACTACACAAATATATGAAATACTCATTAAAACCAGAGACCTTTTTTTTTTTTTTTTTTTACACACAGCACTTCAGCTCCTCCCTGTCTCACCTCCTCCTGTGTGTTTGTCACTGTTCACAGCACAAACGAGGTAAACCTCACCGTCTCCCGCTCGGCTCCAAAGACTGAGCACAAACTGACTGCAGGCACAAAATATGGGCGCGCAAATACACACGCACGCATGCACGCTCGCTCGTGCACACACTCGCATGCTCACTCTCACAAACTCACTAGATGCTGACAGATGAGTTTTTATTTTTGGCTGTATATTCTCTCTGCTGGCAGTTCAGACACATACTACCCGCGCACAAATGTTTCTGCACACATGCACACCGAGTAAAATACTGTGGGTATACACGCACGCACGCACATGCACGCGTACAGTTTATAGCGACCTTCTCTGTGCTGAGTAGGCAAAGAGTCAGGGGTCAGTGCTTGCTGTCAGCCTGTCAGAGGGAGGAGAAGTAAGGCAGGGCAAGGAACAAGGAATGAGGTTGGAGGAATAAAATGAGTTACATCACTTTAGTTACACTACTAAGTAAAAATATGTCCAGTGGAGGACTTCATCTGTGTAGAGTTAGCTGAGTAAGTCAACTTAGAGTTTAATGCATTTCCACAAGTCCGTGACTAACTGTTGAACAACAAATGGCTCTCAAACTGCTCTGCTGCACAAAGCCAAATGCATGACTGACTGACTGTGGCTGGTTGTTTGCATTTTAATGTACTACACTGCAATATAGGGAGTTTTAAATTTTCCTTTATTTTCAATCAGGGATGTCCAATATTAACCTTTGCCGATATCTGATATTGCAAAACACTTAATTTCGGAATACCGATATAAACCGATAACGATATATGTAGGATATTTCCCCTGAATTATTGTGATGCCAAACTGAAGGCATTCTATAAATATCTGTGTACAACATTAACACACCACTGTCTGAAACAGTCCTATGATTCTTTGTGCAGCGTTTCAAGTAAACAAATAATGTTGAGTGTTGGACAGAAAAACTTGCCAAAAACAATTATTTACATTATCAACTGCGTTCATTCCGCCCTCACAACAACAGGCAAATAAACAGACAGACAAATAGAAATGGCTACAGCTGAAAAACTGCCCTTTTCAAAGTGCAGTCAGCATTTCAGCATCGCAAAAGATTTCTATTTTCTTCTGTGACATGAGAGACGGCCCTAAACGTTGTTACGGTGGCAAATGTCCGAGAAACTTACAATTATGATATTTACAAATCTGCTGACATAGCCTGGCTATGTAACATACAGAATCTGTGTTTTCAGATTTGGTTTGATGACATAATTTTCTAAGGACTGGCCGGAGTGTCAGGAGACCAGGGTATTTGAGGATGGCTGCGCCTCTGCAGCATCAGATTTAGAATTTAGGTGAAAATACCGATACTGATTTGCTCCGATATTAATTACCATGATATGCCAATAGCATTGGTGAACCGATATTATCGAATATCCCTACGTTCAATACCACATAATCATGTTTTTTGTTTTTCATTTAAATATTTTCATTGAAATTTTCTTAACACAACAGATGGGGTAGTAAAAAAAAAACCAAAGCACACAATGTAGGTACACACAAATCTCAGCATTCACAGATGACTCACATAAAATACATTAGGATTGAGCAAGAATCAAGGGCCAAGTATTTACAGTGTATGGAATATTTTTTAAAAAGGGATCCCACACTTTCTGCAACATTTTATTTGACTGAATATCTAACTTTTTCTAATTTCAGGCAGGACATGATGTCATCAATCTGTTGTGCATGAGTAGGAGGAACGGTGTCTTTCCACCTGAGAAGGATTGCTCATCATGCAAAGAATTAGAGAAAGGACGGGTTGCGTTGCTTTGTTTTTTTTATTCTTCCTCTGGTTTTTTTATTTTCAGTGAAAGTGTGAAATCTTCTCACTCTGAAGCTATTTTTATTTTACATGATATTTGTATTCTAACAGTTTAGACCTCAAGGACGTCTGTGTCTGTAAACGAGATTATCAAGCACTCTGTTGGAATTGATTTCCTTCCGAGGATATAATCTGATAATATTGATTGCCTAATTTAGCATTTTATCTACAACATAGATAAAATAATGTAATAATGTTTTCTCATCAGTAATGAGTTTGGTGATTCTAGCAACATGTTATAAGTATTACATTGTGTTGTTGAATATCCCTGATGTTTTATCGTCTAATCAAGCCAACGTACAGTCAGTGCAGTCATAGTAAATTAATTACATTTGGTTGAATGATTTGATTCCATCATTCTGGTTTCACATTTCTGTCTTTGAATCATAATGCCAGCAACATTTTCCTGATGTGTTTCTTAGGTTAACAGACAACAAAACAAAGAGAAGGATAAAATCTTTACATTGTAATTTTGTTCTAAAAGGTTAACCTGATCTAGGGACTGCGGGGGTAGAGTTTAGAGAGCTTAAAAGTAGTGGCAGGATAATGGTGGTCATACCAATGGAGACCAAATACTGATGTTGAGATAGTTTCCATAGTAACTCCTCCTCCATCTCCTCTTTTTCCCTGTGCTGTTATCAGGCCTTCTCTCTGAAACACTCCCTTCACACTAGAAAAACAGGCAAACGTGCTGTGCTGCACATCCATATGCCCCCTCCTCACCTCTCCACCGGTCACGGTGGTCAAGTCCCTATTGCGTTAATATCTGTATCACAAATCAATTTGAGCTGCCGTTTTCCAGCTGCATAGTCATATGATATATGTCCAGATAGGAGACATCTTAGCCGCCGTCTGCCTGTAGTAAACACAGCATGTACATGAGTAAATTTGCGCTCTCTTAGTGCCTGCATAGATAGACATGAGAGGCGAAAGGCTCCACAGACAGACATGGACGTCTGCTACTGTACAATCAACCTGTGTTTTCCTGAGAACTCCAAAACATTGTATTGCTTCTCCATTCAATTTTTTTAAGTGTGGATCTGAGGTTGCTATCTGCGATCAGGTCAAGGTTGTTCTTTTCATTCAAAGCCCAAGTCTTTGGTTGCCACTTTCACTGTTCCACTACACACCCCCTCCTTCAATTGACGCACTTGATGAAGGTCAGTGTTAGAGAAGAGTAAAAGGAGTAAAAGCAAATAGGTTGTCTAACTCCAGGCAGACTCTCAGAACACAAATCCTAATAGGAAAAAAAGAGCAAAACTGATTCAGGAGCAGCCGGTCCTGGGTCACCAGAACCAACACCTCTGAGCTGAGCTCAACAGAGGGACTGTGAGAAACTACGCGTGTGATTGGCCATCACTCGCCTTCTGATTAGGGTGAAAGGTTATGCAGCAAGTAACAACAATTAATAAGCAGCAACAAGTGTGATTACCCTGCTACCTGAGGCGACATGTACCTAACAACGTCTTGCATTTCAGCTGCTGCCCTGAAGGCTCACTACAGGGAATCATCCTACTCATCTAATCTCATCTTCATGCCCTTCTTTAGAACATCCACAAATCTATTTTCGGGGCTTTCCTCTTTTCTTTCTGCCTTTGAGTGCTGTCTTTAAGATTATTCCACTTTCTCAGCTCAGTCTATGTCTGTATTAAATCATCTCAAATTCATCTTGTTTATTTCATCCTCAGACTCCTGTGACATGGTGATTATTAGGCAGGTACGTTTTGATCATTTTCACTGAAGGATGATACTATCTTCAAAACACAATTAATGCACTACTATCTCTAAAGCGATCGGACAATGAAGGTGGATGAATAAATGAATTAATGTCCTTTAACAAATTACAGTATTGTTCCTTGTTATCGGTATTAACACCAGACCCTGAGACCCCTGAACAACTTCCTCTGTCAAGAGCATAAACCAGATGTCTAATGGAACTTTGTCCCTTACTTCAGGGGTGTCCACACTTTTTTGTCTTGTGAGCTACTTTTCAAAAGGACAGGCCGAAGTGATCTACCTAGATTGAAATACCTAGATTAAATATATTTACCTATATAAACTGGTTATCTTATCTTACGTTTTACTGTCTGACTCAATACCTATATTATTCTCACTTTAGCCCAGTGATTAGCATCTTGAAACTATTATATCTCTAGTTTATTATTTACTATTATTTTTATGTTGTTGTTGCAGGATCTACCAGCACTCCTTTGGAGATCTACCTATTGGGCAACCCTGCCTTAGGTGAACCCATGTGGCAGTCAGACATCACATTCACTGATGGAACTGTGTTGAGATTTTGTGTTTTTGGCACAGTGCATGCCTAAAAGCTTTATGGGACAGGACTATATGGTTTAACCTAAGACAAAATGCATTCCAAAATAAAAGTATGTGTAAAAAGCAGCGTTCTATAACTATATTTGTAGCACAACAAATACACATAAACATATTTTATGGACAGAGTATACACACATATTTATGAAGTCATGATTTGTGCGTCGTTTTGTGTCGCGTGACTCGCGTGGGAGGGCAGAAGAAAAGGAAAAAAAAGACTTTTTTTTTCAATGTTTTCCTTAACCTAAGACAAAATGCATTCCAAAATAAAAGTATGTGTAAAAAGCAGCGTTCTATAACTATATTTGTAGCACAACAAATACACATAAACATATTTTATGGACAGAGTATACACACATATTTATGAAGTCATGATTTGTGCGTCGTTTTGTGTCGCGTGACTCGCGTGGGAGGGCAGAAGAAAAGGAAAAAAAAAAGACATTTTTTTTCAATGTTTTCCTCTTCATCAGAGCCCCACAACCACTGCCGCCTCCAGTTTGCTGAATCTACTGCCTCCCGTTACACCTGATCCTGCAGAGGTGAAGGCCATCGCGACTGTCACTCACGAATTTAATAATTCGGCTCCTCTCATGTTCTCCAGCTTTATTTTCTACGCCCGGTAATTGCGTTTTCTGATTCGTGCGGGCCGATGAGTGTCTCTGTCCAAGGTGCTGCAGCAGCAGCAGCGGGGCCCCGCCCATCCTCTCCGACTCTCTCTCTCTCACATACACACATACGCGCGCACCCGCGCTTGCACGTCTGACCACGTGACGTTCCCTATGCCGAGTCTCGGAGAGCATCAGACTGCACCTTTTCCCTTCTCAAGAGAGCGGAGAGCGAGGAGAGAGAGAGAGAGACATTGGCTCACACCGAGACGGTGTCAGAGAGAGAGAGAGAGAGAGAAAGGGGAAGAGAGAACCTCGTCGCCTGGAGGCGAACCTGTGATAATTTTGTTTCTGTTCCGTAGAGCGGCTCTGACCAACACCCGGCTGCGCGGCTTCTCTCTCGCGCCTTCTGCGTTCTCACAAATGGGAAGGAAAATCGATGGTTCGAGCGCCGCACTGATGCCACGGGACCACAGGACGTGCCTGAGGTAGGTCCCTCTCCGTCCAGCCTCTACTGAGGAGAACCGCGGGCTTGTCTCTCCCGGGCGAGGCTCTCTATAGTTGATAAAACGGTTTAAACTGTATTTACTTATTTGTCAGCTGTAGTTACGAGCGGGGGCGCTGGGTTATCTCCCGGTCTAGTCAAACAGGAGCGCGAAGGAGAGGAGGGGGGAAAAATGGAGAGGAGGTATGGCCGCAAATCGACAATCGATATTTCAACCGCATTCATTCACCCCGTCTATCAATAACTGTGTTGCTGTCGCTTTGCGCCCCTTCTAAGACGCCAGACGCGGTGGGGAGATGTGCTGTGAATATGTGTTTAAAAACGACTAGTTAATTAAAAAAAAAACACACACACACAAGCAGTTTGAGTCATCCGCCGCAGCGCGTACCGCGTCTGCCGCCTGTGTGACGGAACTAACCGGAATCCTATCGCTCCAAGCCTCTCCGGTTACCGTAATACACAGTCATTTTCACCCAGATATCTCACTATGTGTCCAAACCTGCTTTTCTGTATATATTCCCGAATTGCGTCAAGTTTTTTTTCCCCCCTACAGTAAGTAAAAATGCATAACAACAAAGAAAAAAAAACAATCTGCGGCACCAGGTGCTGTGTTTGTATGTGCGCGTCCGCGGCCGCAGTGCATGTCAGTATGAAGTCACCGTGCTGCTGTGAGCCGCCTGTAGGACCCAGTCATCTATTGTCTATGTGTGTTAAATGTGTTAACACGCTGGGGCCTGCGTTGATGCGTGTGCACAAAATGCATGAGGGAAGAGTAATTTGAGAATAACAGCAAGCTGTGGTGTGTGTGTGTGTGTGTGTGTGTGTGTGTGTGAGAGAGAGAGAGAGTTAGAAGGAGAGAGAGAGAGTTTGTAGATTCTACGTGCGTGTGTGTGACCCTGCTTGATTGTGCCGTCTCTGTTCTCTCCGTAGGTCGCTGGAGAGAGTGATGACGCGGCAGTAAGACACACGCAAACCGTCCTCTATCGCACATATCCACACGCACGCATACGCACGCACAGACACATATTTGCCCGCACGCACTTTTTTTTTTCATTCTTGCCCCACTAAGACGCTGAGGAAAGGGAGAGAAAATACGGCTATGACGGTGTCATTTCTCTCCATTACCGGTGTGTGAGGCACAGGCTTACACTCTGCAGGGAGTTCTCTGCACAGGGAATAAGGCCCCCTTTCTGGGGCACAAAGATGAAGTTCACTTTCTATCCGTCATGCATCTAGCACTCACACAGATGCTCGCACCAGCACAATACACCTGGACTCTGTGGTCAACAAAGGACTGAATGGACAGACTAGACATCGAGGGGACACATACAGCAGACCAAGGTCCATTAAGTTGCCCCCCAAATGCGCTGAAAAGCCAGAGGCGGCCGTTGTTGTAGGACCCTTTACCTCCACTGGACCTGTACCTCCAGATAATCCGACAGAGCGCGACCAAAAGAGACCAAGCTTCCACCTGTGACCCCTCCAGAGAGTTCCGCCGCTCGCCCTACAGTTGTCACCATGAGCTGTAGGCTACTGAGAACAGCCGAGCTCTAGCCTCTGTCTCTTCTCCTGTGTGTGTGTGCGAGAGTGAGTGTGTGTGTATGAGTGTAATGGCGATGTGTGTTTGGGCAGCAGCCCCCCTGCTCTTCCTGGGGCTGTGCCTGTGCAGTGTGGGGGGCCATGCCCAAGGGGAGGTCCTAGAGTTCGGAGGAGTTTCCAGCCAGTGGGGACGATTCCCCGTGTGGAACGCCTGCTGCGAGAGTGTCCTGAGCTTCAGTCTGCGGACTCACAGCCAGGAGGGCCTCCTGCTCTACCTGGACGATGAGGGATTCTGCGACTTCCTGGAGCTTTTGCTTCTCCACGGCCACCTGCGCCTGCGGTTCTCCATCTTCTGCGCCGAGCCGGCCGAGCTGCAGTCAGGCGTGGCGGTGAGCGACGGGAGGTGGCATGCAGTACGTGTCAAGAGGGACTGGAGGAACACCTCGTTAGAGGTGGATGGACGGCTGGAGGGTTGGGCAGAGGTTAAGAGCAAGAGAAGAGACATGACTGTGTTTAGCCACACCTACATGGGAGGGTTAACGTCAGAGCTTCGCACCTCGCCTTTGCGTCTCACCTCGCCCTCGGTGCGGGAACATCCTGCCTTCCGTGGCTGGATCACGGGAGTGAGCATCAATGGGTCGCTAGTGATGCTGGACGGCTCCGAGGGCGTCACAGTGACATCTGGCTGCGGGCCAGACCACCAGTGCCAGAATGGAGGGGTGTGCAGCGTGGTCAACGACCAGGCCATCTGCGACTGCTCCGACACAGGGTACCAAGGCAATGACTGCAGTGAAGGTAAGACCCAGAACCACCATAAACATCTCATCTTTTAAACACACACGCAGTACACTCCTAAACACTCGCACATAGGCAGTCTTTTGACAGCATACCCATAACTCAAACACGACCGCCTTCGGTCTAGCCATCAATTTTTCATTCACACCTTCACAGCTGCCAACAGCTGGTGTGTGCAGACCGACAGCCTTCAAAAAACAGTGCAAGACATGCATACTGATTGCGTTTGGTATTGATTCTTGATGGCTACCAATTCAACATGTACCTCCAAGGTTTGGACTTTAGCCCCTCCCCACCAGCCCCCGGGCAGTGTAGTGGTCCGGAGAGATAGGCGACAGTAATTCAGTACTGCACTCAGACAGTGGAGCAAAGATTTAAGACACTCTCAAAACTTTGTGAAGAAGCCTGACTGACTGATGCAGCTTCGAGGGGTTCAGAAGGTACTGCTGGCACAACACACTAACCGTATAGATCCATTATGGATGTGGTTGTTGGCTCTTGTTGAGAGACTTTAATTGGAAGTAGGCAAAGAGGCTGGAAATCAGTGGTTGTTACGTAGTTGACACCTGGCTGCCTGCAGTAATGGATTTGCATTGATTCTATATGGCCTTCACAGGTACCATACATAAGGTGTTGAAATGAAGCGTGTAAAATCAATGGCCTGCCATTAATTTGAACAGCTTTCAGCCTGTTGAGATGCTCTGTTTATGTGTGTGAATGTCTAAGGTGCTTTTTGTGGCAATGCTCTGCTTTACATTTCATTGTAAATATGAAGTCTAATTACCATCTCCACTTAAATACAGGCTTTTATTCACCTTAATTAACGATGGGATATAAAGATATAACACCTTATCATCCCTTCTTAAAATCATATAGTGAGCTTCTGGTCAATACCAGGGCCCATATACAGTACAATGTAATGACGGCCATAACAAAAACCAAACTGCTGCCTAATGAACTCCGCTACCTTGTTATGGCCACTAGTGCAAATGATACAATTTCCCCCCGCTTAGCTGTGTGTGTCGCCAGATTTGATTTAGTTTATTGGAAAAGCAAATTGGTTTTCAATAGCTCTGTAACTACTGTGCCTTTCTGTCCGTTTGGATGCCAAAGAATACCTTTTCAGCTTTGCCTCAGCAATTGATTTTTCTAATGGCACAAATGCATCTGCCAGAACTGGCCCAGTGGCCGTGCAGCTGCAGTTCCACCGTTAGTCACCGACCTGACCTCACACCCCATACAGCAGCACTGTCAGCATCACACCTCCCTTTAGCCACCCACCATACAACACTCAAGCAATTAGTGGACAGTGGGATGACCCTGGGTTACCATGGAGACAGTACTAATTAAGGGGACCTCATGCCAGGACTGCTTCTCTGTTCTCTCTCCAACTCCTGTTCTGAAGCTGTAGTCTCCAGGCTTAGTGCTGTCTCCTTGTCACTTTGTACTTTAGGCGTCACTGTCTGCTGCACCGACGTGTCATAAGGGCTGAGTGTGTGTTTGTATATGTGTTAATGTATGGCAGAAGGCAGGTAGCAGTGACGGTGCAGGTGGAGTCTCTTGCTACCTTGACTAAAGCATGACTGTAGGATATCAAAAATATGACTGACATTGACTTCTGAAGGGACTCAGTATTGTCTGTCTGCATCGGTTACTGTTTACTAGTGATGCGCAACAAAGCAACCACTGGTGATCTCCTCTCACTCTGCTGTGACTGTCGTTGAGAGATCCGGGTGACATACAGTTCACACAGATGGATACTGTAGGTGCACCGTACTCAAAGCTGAGAAAAGAAAAAGAATCAAAACATGCCCTGATGACTCTCACAGTTGATGACAAGTAAGGCAAATATAAAAAAAAATACTGTGTAGATCAAAACAAAGGTAATTAAGGCTACATTCTCCATCTATATGCATTAAATACAAAACAAGAAGATATGCTTATAAATCAGAGTATGAACAGTTTATTTTAAAAGCCCCTACATTTATTTTTTGTTGTTTGGGGTCTCTAGAGGTAGACTGCATGGACATTAAATAAGAATTTTATTACAATATATCAAGTAAAAATCTCGTTTTACTTTATGATGAAACATCATCATCATATCAGGTATATTATAGCATATATATTTTTTTAAACTGTTGAGTTAAATCACCTGGCAATGCGTTAAATAAAACCTATGCACTGTTACTTTAAAAGAATGCTTGCTGGATAATTCCAAATCATTGAGTGGGTGATTGACGTGTAACCAGTGATTAGGTGTCTAGCAAGAACTCGCAGCTGCACGTGTGCTGTCATTCAGGGGAATTATACGTGATCCGTGTCATTCTTATTAAAGCCTGCTGTGAAGTTGATGGTTACGACGCAGCGGGAGAGCGCACACATTTTGCATTAATGTGCGCAGCTCAAACACAGAAATGTATTCACAACATGCAGGCCCCAGCACCTCAAACATCGTTCACCTCTCTGCTAAGCCACCTGAACAGTTCAGCTTTAAGTGGCAAACAAAGAAGTAAAGAAGGCTTATATTAAGGCTCACTCCAGGTAATAATGGCTACTTTCCACCAGCACTGGGGTACTCAAAAAAAGGATATTTATACCATTAGTATTTTTTAAAAATTGACTCATTTTCAGCTATGTGTGATACCGAGTGATGCTGTGAAAATCAACTGCAGGGTGCATTTATTATATTTGTTGTTTTTATTATTATTATTACTATTATTACAGTATTTTATGTAGTTTCCAGTAGATTCTATGTAAATACAAGGTTGCAGCAAATTTGCAGCACTGCTGTAATGAAAGACATGTTATAAAGGCTGGTTCCAGGGAGAGTAAAATGTGAAATAATGATCCTCTGTTTAGTTTGCCTCTTGTTTCTATGTTGGCATTGTCTGCCACTCAATGTTTCCTATTTCCCACTTTCACATTATGCAGTGGATGCAAAAAAAATCACTACAGGCTTTAGCATGTGTCATTAAGTGAAACTAAGAATAGCATCCTGACATATAGGTGCTTTCTTTCTTTAGCCACTTGCGGGTGAAAGATTCAGAGGAGAGAAGGTTTCTCCTTAGTGGCAGCTTTTGAGATTGGAACAAGCAGCAGGGGCTAGAAAACAAAAACTCAAACCATGAAAAACATCCCCGGAGTATTAAAAAAAAAAAATCCACCTGCATTAGACCCTGTCTCTTTGATGATTATCCTTCTCCAACGGCTTGGTGGGATATCTCAGACCACAGGATCCTCAAACTGAGCTAAGACTCATGCACTGACATCACTACCAGTGAATACCTTATATCTACACGTCAAAGAAATTCTCCCAGGAGCAGAGTGGTGCAGCTGCAGAAAAATATTTCAAAGTTGTATTTTGGAGGTTAAAAAAAACAGGAGATCAAGGATGAAGGGATGATCTGTGCAGGTTTATTACTTATAATTGCCTAAATAATTACCCTGGAGTCACTATCCAGTGTGTGACTAAGTTTTATATGTATGTGAGTCTGAGTTTTGTAAGTATAATTTCAAAAAAAGTTACCAAGTGTTAAAAGTTAATTCTCACATTGTATCCAAGACATATTTTGTCGCGAAGAAAGTCTGCGAAATAAAGTACTGCGACAAAATGCATCCCATATGAATGTTTTATTTCATATTGTACTGTGCAAGAGCACAACATGAATCTTAAGGAGTCTTTTTCAAAACAGATAAGGCGGTTTTGCTTCCTCGGTATCACCAAGTATCTATAAAGATCCTTTTTTATTAACTCTCCCATTGTTGCAGATTTGTGAGACATTTCAAATTTATATAATAAGCAGTTTTTTTTTTTTTGCTGCAAACAATTCCCTGCCCTGAAAAACAGTGTAGGACTTCTGTGGAAAGCACTATTTTGAAGCTTTTGTTCTCAAAGCCTATCAATATGACAAGTTTGTAGTGAAGAAATTAAACAGTGAAATTGAAGCTCTTGTAAATGAAGAAAGGTTAGGCAGGGTTATGTGGAAGCGTAATTACTGTCTTGGCCATCGTGCCCTCCAGTGAAGGCAGAGTGAACCTGGCTTGTTAGGCTTGGCCTGGCTCGCATTGTCCTTGAGGGCAAATCACTGTAAGCATGCTAATGGATCCACCTGTTTCTGCTATGCTACTAGCACAAGGGCAAAAGGAAAGGAACACTCACATCAACACACTGAGAAGCAACTAAAACACACACACACACACACACACTTGGACACAAACTCTATGTACAGAACAATGCATGCCTCCTGTTTTTTGCACTGCAAACTCACCCTGACATATGTATCCTGCTATTTCCCATCCTTAGTACTGCTATAGTCAATGTGTGATGATGTCTGTGTGTTACTGAGAAAGAAAGACAACAAGACAACGTGTGTGTGTGTGTGTGTCTGTGTGAGTGGATTTAGTGTTGCATGCTTTCTGTTGGGGGGTTCTGGGGAAAGGAAGGTGCAGCAAGGTAAGTTTGGGGGAAAACGGCTCTCGAATCCAAAAACGCAGGTAGGAATGTAAATGTATATTTGCTGCTACGGCCTCTCCACCCTTGGTCTCAACAAGTATGGGTGGGTATGAATATGTGTATGTGATAGACACAGGATATATACAATTATTTATGTTTTATGTATAGATGTCAGGTCGTCAACAGACTACATTTCCAATATACTAATGCTGTGTGCATGGACAGTACACAGCTTATACAGCTGAGGACAAGGTTATTAAAAATTAATACATTTAGTTTCAATCATATATATATATATATATGTATATGTATATGTGAAATTAATTACTTTGACTCAAGTCCCTTTATTTAAAATATGTGTTGGCTGACAGGAAAATTATTAAATGATGCAAATAATTGTGCAATTTACAGTTGCACAGACTATTCATTTCAGGTGACTAAATATATACAATACAATAAACCAATTAAGTGGAATTGAAAAATTGTCAGTGATATACCTGATGATCTGTGCACTAATGGTCCAGGGCACAGAGGTTGAAAATCACTGCACAGTACAATTAACTAACAACGCAACAAAGCTAGATTTTGGTCAGGCTCATATTGAAGTGATGGATATGGAATCACTAGAGAACATATTGAAATAGGTAGTTGAGTATACTGTACTTGCAGTCTGTTTCTTCTGCACACAGGATAAAATGAAATCGTAGTCAATTAAGAAGTAGTTTTCTTTCTCCGTACAAAGTCAACTCATTTAGGCTTAATATATTTTCACAACACATATTCTAATCGATCGCTCCGTAGAAAATAACCAAAATCCAATTTTCTTGGCTGTATTTTTACTGACGTTTGTCCACAACTGGTTTTAAATATATGTTGAGTACATATGCAGATGAACCTTCATTATGGCTGCCAATGTCAGCACCGTTATGTTTGTGTGGAATTTGCATGTACGTTGCCACGGTAACCCTGGACAGGTGTGCATGTACAGTAAGTAACCATGGTAACCAAAGGGCTGAGTATGCATGTTAATGAATGTCTGTCTCTTTTTCCCTTCGCCTGGCTGCAACACCTTCCCAGAGTACAGCTACACTCCAGGTAGGTTGTACTGCTGCTTTCGCCTGTATCTCTGTTTCTCTGTCCTTCCATTCAACCTTTCAGTTGGTTCAGGTTGCATATGAGCAATATGCACTTGACTTTTTTAATAATATTTTCACACAGTGTTTATTTTCTTTTTTAATCTAATCAAATCAAGTTCTTTTTGTTTTAGTCTATTTTTTAAAACCTAAATTCACATCTATCTTTTTCCATTCTCTATTTTTAACCACTTTTCTATATACTTCTTTTTTTGGTTTTACATTTTCTTTACAGTTTCTCATCATTCCCACTTTAGTTAAACGTCCTCCTCCTTGCATTTTAAATACAGTAAAGGTAGCCAGTCATAATTCTGTTGGTCTGTATGTAGGGCTGGCTGCTGACATCTGGTAAGTACATCCCATCCCAAGTGTGTCACCACAGCGGCTCTTGGCCCAAGGTTACATAGACAAAGACAGACGGGAATTCTTTAATGCATACACAATATCTGCATGCAGTCGTCTGTGTGCATACTTGTCTGTGCCTTAGATCAAGGCTTAAAAAAATGGGGTGTTTTTTTCTGTATAATGGAGATGACTCACCCACACAGGAAGACGAACATTAGCCCTGTCTGGCGTATCTTATTGACAAAATCCTGTATCACAGCAAAAAACACATTATGTTGCACACAAAGACACACATATCACAACCCATGATCAATTGCTGTGCTGACTGTGCTCTTGTCTTCCTTTAAGGTCTGGCACACCTGATGATTGGCGACCAAGGTATGGCCCTACTTTTACTTCACTTCCTGTTGTTCTCTGCTATGCCATCATCCCCTACCTCCTCACCCACACACTCACCACTCCCGTACACCCCCGCCCCTCTCCATCCACCATCTGGCGCTGGAGGAAGTTGTCTCTCTAGGCACTGAACTAAGGTCAGTTTTTTCCCCCGTAATTGTTTTCTTTCAATATAAAAGGCTCTATTTGGCAGCGTTAGACATTTTATCCAGATTTTTCCAGCTTGGCAACTGGACGGTTAGGAAATAAATTTAACTTTTAAAATAATACTGTTCAAAAGAGAGGGATGGGCCTCTGAGCAATTTCTTCTGGAATAGCTAAGTGCTGAGGGCTGCTGATATGCTGGGAGCGTAGATGACTGCAGCTTAATGTTGCTTGGCTGGGTTCGACTTGGCAGGTCTCCTGCAGGTCATGGCATGGGGCTACGGCCGACTGACTTACTCCACGGATGGTTTGAATCGGTCTTTACTCCTGTGCCTCATCTCATCCCCATCTTCTGTACTTAAAGCAGGTTTGAATGATGTGGTGATTTGTGTGTGTGTGTGTGTGAGAGAGAAAGTAGACAAAGCGTAAATCCATAAATTAGATGCTTTCATACAACCATTCACATTCACCCCTTGGCTTTTTGCTCTGCTGTCCAGCATGCCTTGCTCTGCTGCCACATCGGCTTTGCTCACATGTGCATGCGATACAAACCTTGAACAAACCTCCCCGCAGTGAATGAAGGCTGTGCTGTTTACACCTCGACCTCTAAGCTGTCCGATGTTTTTGAAGAAGATACAAGAACAGGTGTCAGTGCTTTGCTATTTTAGAAAGGGTGTTCACTGAAGGACAGAACTTACAATACCACCCATGTCTTTCTGCACCCCTCTCTCTTTCCTTTCTTTGTGTTCCTTACTCTCCTCTTTGTCACTATTTGGGACCCCTTCCTCAATGCAGTTGCCTCTATGAATACAGGAAAACCTGGAGGTACCCCATCCTTGATATGTTTTCCTCATGCGTATGGCTTTGGGGCTGTCCTAGTTAGATTTACAGATGAATGAATTTTAAAGATTCATTGTAATTTGGCCTGTAGAGGTTCATTTGCAGTTGCCATTGAATTGCCATGTTTCATTTTCAGTAAGGTAAGATGCTGATGCATGCCTGTGCGAATCTTTTCATACTTGTGCATGTGAGCCAGTGAAATGGAGCTCGGACCTGTGGTGCTTTTGAAAAAAAAAAAAAAAAAATCCAAAGGTAGGTGCCGCTTGATTGGTCAACTCTGCATGGCGCTGATGAATACACTGATTGGCACACATGAAGAGCGGCTCAACTGTGACGCACCGATCTGCAACTATTGTGCAGATCTTTGATTGGATAGAGAAAAGACACAATGACAGCTGTTTCCTATTGTGATGGCACGGCCGTGAGTTCAGTGAATGGGGCTGCGTAATGAAATTCGCCTTCATGCTGATTGATGGTGTTGGATTTCTCACTTTAAAATGTCTGCCGTGAATCATTCTGCTGGCAGAGAAGTTTTAATTGTCTCCTCCCTCTTACATACAGCATTTTAAAATCACCTACTTAAGAGGTGATAGGTATAAACATATGCCCTACTGCATAATACAGTTTTTGTATGTAAGGTATCTCCTCTATATTACAGGTGTTTTTTTTTCACAACCCCCTCTCCTTCCCAAAATCTTTCAAGTGTCTTTATGAAACTCGTAACATGAAAAAGCAATGTTTGGGTGTTTTTGCACAGTATACAGGAACATTGAGGTCAAACACTGCAGACGCAGTATAGCTTAGGGTTAGCTTGCCGTAAAGAGGCTTTTTGAGAAGCCCACAAAGATAAAAATGAGTTTCTTTGAGGGGGTGGATTGGGTATGAGGTGGTGTGTCTTAGAAAGATATATTTGTGGGGCTGTGTGTGTCTGTGTGTGTGCATTTACTGGGGAAATTGAGAAAAAGCCTCTGTGGCTCTGAGAGTAGAGCTAAAGGAATGAATGATAGTGGGAGCAGAGAGGGGAAGAGGAAGTGAGGGGAGATAAAGTGAGTCGTCTTTTCTCCTGTGATGTAGAGCAACTGCCTGTATCTGCAAAGGGACAGCGGTGCTCCCGTCTGCCCTCTCCCCAGCCCAGTGATTCGCCAAGGGACATCAGCTCTTATGGGGCCTGTGGACCTTTCCATCTCCTCCATAAAACAGAGCTATCAGTCTCCTGAAAATGATAGCCACAGATCACTAATCACCCTGAGTGGGTGAAGATACAGAAATAGTTGAGGAAACACAGATAGGAGGGAAGCAAATAGGATTTTCATAAGTATTGAGCAGCCAAAGGAAGAGAGGAAAATTGATTTATTTTTTTTTTTTTTTCCAAAAGTACTGTGCGACAATAATCCAGTTAGAAAATGTACTTAAAGTCATGCGGCAGCCCAGGACATAAGGATCAACCCATAATCTCCCAAAGGATTAATAAAGTTCTATCTATCTATCTATCTATCTATCTACCTATCGATCTATCTACCTACCCATCCATCCACCCACCGATCTATCTATCTATCTATCTATCTATCTATCTATCTATCTATCTATCTATCTATCTATCTATCTATCCATCTACCTACCTACCTACCTACCTACCTACCTATCTATCTATCTATCTATCTACCTACCCACCTACCCACCTACCCACCTATCCATCTATCCATCTATCCATCCATCCATCTATCTATCTATCTATCTTTTCAAGCAGTACTGAAGCCAGGCGTCACTGACTAAATTTATTTATTTGTCCGTTTACTGCAGCTTGAAGAAAGTGTTGTTATTGGTTCTTATTGTTTGGTAGGTCATACGTCCCAGTGTTCTCCATATCAGTCCAACAATCTGTGCACAGCATAGACAAGTGGTCTGCCCTCCCTTAAAGTGACCTTTACACATCCCCCGTACGTGAAGGGGATGGACAAACGCACGCAGAGGCGCGCATACGTACACACACGGCGGGTAACCTTTAGAGCGTGCTGCTGAGTTGAGTGAGTGTGTTCAATGTAAATATGCATGAGTAAGACGGCCTACACGTATTCTTCATGGTCAGCGGATGGAGCAAGTGTGTGTTCAGGGGAGATGAATTCTGAGTCACCGCTCTTGACTCATTAAGCGTTGGCAATCAAAGCAGCTTATTTTGAAAGAATGTGCCTGAACACACACAATGACGTTGTTTCTTTTAGATTCCCTTTCATTTGTCTCTGTCTCTTCTTTTTTTCCCCCACTTTGCCTTCATCCTCGCCCGCACACGCAGTACATACGCACACACAACGGAACACATGGATGGAGGATCAGCTTTGTGCTGACTACACCGTATGTGGGCCCGGGAATGGCAGCAGATGCCAAGACTAAAGCAACCAGTCAGTATCAGCAAAGTACAATATGTCTCCTACCTCTTACTCATCAACATTGTAGAGTCCTGATAATATATCACGCCATGATTTTGAAATGTCAGTGTTATCTGACTCAAGACTCACCCCTGAGTTGGAGTTGTCGTCTTTAAGTTTTGACATTTTAAAATGTAGCAAAAAAATAAACTAATTTAAATTTTACCGAAAATAAAGTGGAAAGGTTACTCAGCAGAATGAGTAATACCTACACACAAGCACTTCCACACATAAATTTGTTGCTCAGGCAGAGATTGTTCACGCTTCTCAGGAAACTAAAAAAAATCAACTGCTCCTGAAGATGACACAGGCAATTCAGTAGGTCACTTTGACATGACTCAACCTTGGACTTAGTAAATATGCTATTTTATTCTGTTTGAAAAAAAATATTGTGATATTCTGTGCAGGGTTCTGAACCAGAGGCCAAGCAGTTTGTTCTGAAGAGAAATTAATTATTACCATAAAAAATTTGTCACAGAAACTGTTACAATACAACAACAGAAGGTGCACACACATACACACATACACACACACATATATATATATATATATACATATTACTTTTTTGTCCATATGTCCATACAACAGTGTAAGTAGAAAGGCAGTTGATAATGCTTTGCTACCAATTGACAATATTTAATGCTGACATTTTCCATATTGACAGACTCTAATATTGACCTCTTATTGTTGTCTTTGAGATGTGACAGTAGTTGGTAGTCAGTCCTCCCCATATAGTCTGATGGTCCACCCACACAGTAGTTGGCAGTCAGTCCTCCCCATATTCATTGTAGACTACCATAGACTAGACTAGGAGACCAAGGACTTTGATTGTAGGATACATAGGTTTTTTTAAATGAATACATTTCCATATAGTTTTTAATAAGCATTTCTATTCGTGAACAAAAATAATCCAATGTTTCTTGTTTTGTTTCTGTTCCAAGCAAAATGCCAAAAGGTTCTGGTTTCTGTTTCTATTCCTTGAACTGGTTTAAAGCCCTAATTCTCTGTATTTGTAAATACATGGATCAGACTGACATTGGTGTATGAGGCAGATATTAACTTCCAGGACGAGCAAGTGAACAACACCTGGAGGTGAGATTTTTAGCTTCTCATGTGAAAAGACAAGCATCTTGTGATTGGCTGTCTGCCTGCGTGACTGGCAGAAATTCGGGTCCTGATAGCTATGTCTGAGACCTGTGAAAACTGTTATAGCAGCATTGTAACCCCCCACACCCTCCACCCTGAATCCCATTCTGCCCCCAGCCACCGGTCGCCATTGGTTGATAAACCAATTACACTTTTACTGCAAAACGTACAATTCTCCTTGAAAACTCCTCTTCGTTAATGGAGCTAATTTTGCGTCTATTCTGTTACTAACACCCATTTCAAAACTACACTACAACACTCATTAATGCTTAACACCCATGCAGTTCTTGTAATGAAGTCCCAGCACCACATACTGAGCTCTCCCCCCACAACATCAAGAGGCTACTCTGTTCACTATGAGACACGTGTTGCAGTAGTATGGGTTAATGTATACATTTTCCTGTAATAGAATACAATTACATTCCTGTTAGCACGTTTGAAAGTTAACATTATGTTTAATGCAATGGTAATAAGGAGCACACAATGCCTGCGTAGTCTGCAATCGCCTTAAAGTAAGACATCAAACAGACTTCCCATTTACAGATGATGAAGGGGAAAGATAGAGCGAGCATGGCTGCGAGTGTGAAGGGGAGGGAGGGAGTGGGCGGTATGGGGTAAAGAGGGTGTAGAAAAGTGATGGTGAGCAGAGATAGGGACGTATTCAGAAAGTGGGAAAAGGGAGGTGGAAAGAGAAGGTCAGACAAGTTGGAGAAGACAGGGAGAGAGATAAGAATGTTTCTCAGCAGGGGTGCGGCATCTCTCCTTGGGCTCCTTCATTTGACACAGTCTCACTTCAGCTGGGAGGGTGTTCATCAGTGATGCAGATATCTCATCAAACACCGACCAATATAAACATACACACACACAAACACACACTGCGTTGCTCCAGGCGAGTCTGTGCTGCGGTTGCCTATTACCTGTTCCAGCAATTTCCATGTGTCTGGGTGGGTGCGGGTGCTAGTGGCCCAATTTGTGATTCACTTCAGTAACCCATCTGGCATTTGAAGTTCATTTCTTTGCTGTTTTCCATGGCGCAAATTTACTCTCAAACAATTGAAAATACGACTCGTAGAGTAAACTCATTTCAGTCGACCCAAATGTTTGGTCCAGAGTAAAAGTGAGTCATTAAGGAGCGGTTGATAAGTGAACACTTGAGTAAAACTCGACGTCTTGGCAACATGTTATGTGTCATGCCGGAATTGAACCGTGAAATATGTTCTCTGTAAGCCCAGAGAGTTTGTTATGATGTCATGCAGCAGGTGAGAGTTGCACTATGTAAAGCAAAGGTCAGTGGTTCAGTTTGTGGACCAACCACAATTCACCACACGTTTTACAAGGAGTGACTGCAGTAAAGATTTGTGTTTTAAAGCACTGCAGAAAACAAGGCGAGATAATTGAACTAACTGAAAATTAGACCGAAGGATGACTCAGCAGTGGAAAATGTTTCCTACCTTACTGTTTACGATACAAAGAGAAATTCACTCTCTTTAATTAAAGCAAGTTTATATTATGTTTCTGCTGCATAGATGGATGGGTCCAGTTCATTTGTTTTTGGCCTGTTTCTATCAAGAAGGTCCATATTTGGCTTTACCTCCATCACAGTTTAATCATACTACATATGGGTAAAGAGTAGAAAAATAATGTAATATGTTCCTTTGTACGGGAATAGGAGAGAAATGTATACATGTTATGATTAATTTGATGCAAGGTCTCCTCATGTGTACGTATTTCTGTCCTTCTAAGTGCATTGCGTATAAAACAGATGCACATATTTTGTCTGCATGCATGCCTGAATGGGTGTGTGTCAGAGAGGGACGAAACTGACTCTGATCTTATCTAGCTTAAGACAAATACGTTGTTCTGCCTGCAGACATCGTCATGGAAACAAGCTTTCCCAAGGTACCAAAAGGCCGAAATCTAACTGCAGAGGGAAATCAAACTGCAGAGAGACAGAGAGAGGGGAAAGGAATGACCATTGATAAAGGCAACAAAAGAGGACAACAAATCAGAGATCAAAGTTGGAAGGAGGAATTGTGACAATGGTTGTAGTCTCACGAAGGGGAGTTAATTGAACTTAGGAGAAGATATTATGTTACGTTCCATTTAAGTCTCAATGACTTTACAGAAAGATAAAATCAAATATTGAACTCAATATGGTGCAAACAAGTTTAGCAAACAAGGAAATCCATTTTGGCTCTTTGTTGGTTAATGAATAGTATAGGGTGCCACTCTAAAAAAAAGAAAAGAAATCCTAGGCTGATGGTTTTCACTGCTGACTAATTCAATTTTACGGGGTTCTTTGACTGGCACTGCAAAAGGGTGCGGGAAAAAAATGAGAGAGTAAAGAATTATAATGGATGTCATTCAAGGGGTGTTAGCAAAATAACATCAAGAAAAAAAAAGAGATGACACTGATGACAAATGTCACTCAGTCAGATTAATGGCGATTGATGATGGTAATCTGGCAAATATCTTTGGATTTATTTTATTCATTTAAGAAAAGTATTTTAATGCATGGAAATACTTTAAAAAATGTTATCACACTATTATAGTAACCTATACCCATTTAAATGGAAAAGGCAATGGGGGAAAAATTCTGAGCAGCGGCTGAGGAGATCACTTTACATTTGTTATTTGTTAAAAAAAAAAAAAAAGAAATGCTATGAATTTTATTGGAACCATAGAGCTCATATTGAAACATTAGAATTCTTCCATTCACTCACATAACGATCTGATTCATATCTCGATTCACAGGCTACGATCCGATTCAGGAACGATTCATAAAAAAAATAAACGATCGATCCAGTTTGATCCAATACGATTCAGTTGGATTAGTTTTTTGAATCTTGAAAAAAAAAAAATTGCAACTCTGCTTTCAACAACGTTAAACAGCTGCCAGTTTTTTTTAGTTTTAATTTAGTTTATTCAAAAGCGGAAAATGAAATTTCATAAACACATGGTTGAATAAGAAAGAATTAGCCAAAGGCTACGAATAACCGACCCAAAACGATTAATTTGCACAGCCCTAATATTTACCTTTCGCCGCCCTATTTTTTTTTCTGTGTGCCATCTTGAAAAGACTAAAACATATTCCATCTGAAAGTCACATTAACACTCATAATGACATACCGATCCTCAGAATGGTGGACTCATTCTCCCGCGGTCTGATAATTACTTGTTTCCGCGCTCACTGGAGCGTTTGCATTACCTTTTTTTTTTTCTTACACTGTCGTATATGTCACACTGGGAACGCTTTCAAGTAGAAAAAAAAACGCAAAAACAAAAAGAGGACTAAGAGCTTAGCAGTGCAGACAGCCAATCCTCAGAATGGTGGACTCATTCTCCCGCGGTCTGATAATTACTTGTTTCCGCGCTCACTGGAGCGTTTGCATTACCTTTTTTTTTTTTTTTTTACACTGTCGTATGTGTCACACTGGGAACGCTTTCAAGTAGAAAAAAAAACGCAAAAACAAAAAGAGGACTAAGAGCTTAGCAGTGCAGACAGCCAATCTGTCACCAGAGTCCTGACAGTAATATCCTCCTCTACAGTATTGCTCCCTTGGCTGTGATGTGATAGCCCAATCAGTTCCAAAGCCAGATGCTGTCTATCACTGAATAAAGATGGAAATGGCAGTTGCATCCTTTACTGCTCTTGACTGTGTGTATTCAAACACTATAAGTTAATATGGAGGCTATGCATATTTTAACATGTATTTACATACATTTCCTATACTAGTCATCTATCTGTATACCATAAAAGTAGTTAATCCACCTGCCCGCTATTAGGAAGGCTGGCCTTAATGTAAGATTCTCAAGTTTATGCTGAGCGAGTGTGTGTATGTACATTTGCATGTGTGGACGGTCTGAGAGGAGCTGATAGCAGAACTGCACGGTGGGCTAAAAAACGAGGTGCAGAGGAATTGCAGTGTGCTATCTGCAGAATGACAGGGTTACCATGATTGAGGTTGGCTACACTAGGATTTAGATACACCAGCATTTTTCTTCCTCATCCTTTCTTGCCATCCCTTACTCTTTGCCACTCCCTTTCTTGTGTTTCTTTCTATCAGGCCGCCTCTCTCCGAACTCTTTCATTTTTATTTTTGTTCCTTTTCTTAAAGAAGCCCTTTCGTCTCCTCTTCCTTCCTTCCAGCCCGTCCCCACCTCGCGTCTCACCCCCGTTCTCTGCCCCGCTTCATTTCCACCCTGCTCCCTCTATCAGGTGCTGTATAATGTAGGCTCCCCTGATGTGCTCCCAGCCTCCATCCGCCATTTTGATTCAGTACAGCTGTCCATGATAATGTACTGTTCACTCAATCACTCGTTCTCTCTCTCTTGCCCACCTTCTCAATTTCTCCTCCTTTTCTCCACTTCTCCCTGAGACACACGCACAGACATGTTCACATTTGGTCTAGTGCCTGCAATGCCGAGTAACCATGGAAATGAGGAAGAGACTCACGGGAGAAAGACAAACTTGTAATAATTGCACACAAACGTGGTGGACACTAACACTGAAACTGGCCTGTTAGTAAAGCACATGTTTGTGCGTTTCAACGTTAGACAAGCAGAAAAGTTGCAGACGTTCCAGGCAGCGGCAACCATCAGATCAGATACTCACTCCCTGCGCCTCTTTCCTCCCAACGTTATGCTTTATTTATTAGAGTTGTAGTGTTATGACAGCTTCTAAGATCTAATGGCAATAATATATTACGCTGCACTTTACATACAGCCTCCATAGTTGTGTCTTTGTAGCTATTATGGTGCTCTTGTCTTCTGTACCTTTGCAGATTTCCTTTTCTCTCCGTTAAATCGGTAACTTTGTAATTAGAGAAAACTAATAAAATGAAAAAGCATTCTAAGGCAACAGCTGAAACTACAGATAATTGTGCTGCCTCAGATTATTATCATTAGCAATTAAACAGTTTCTGAAACATGCTCAATGAGGGATCACAGGATAAAACATTTAGCTTACACTGGGGGCTACTCATTTTGTTGCGTTACATATATGATAACATTTATTGAGTTTTTTTTTTTTTTTTTAAACTCATCTCCTGGTGTTCATGTAGAGAACTGCATTGTAATCCTGGCTAGTTCGAATAAAAAGTCATTAGAGGAGTTAATCATGCAAAAAGTACAACAATCATTAAACCTTCAGATAATAAAGTTTTAAAACCTCCGTTGGGAATTAAATAACCTTTTACTAAGCAATAATAAGATTTGCCAGCCACCCCCGCCCCGTCCCTAATTTGATAAGGTTCTGTTATTAAGCAAACGTACTGCCGAGACCCACTGGTGGGCCTTACACAACAAACACACCACCAGCTGGTACAAATACTAACACATTTTTCCACAATTCCTGAAGCGAAAGAATGGAACGTTACCTGAAAAAGCTGCTCAGGTTCTGTTTTATTTGCTTTCATTTTTGTTTCCCTTTTTATCTTCGCTTCATTGCAGCCCCTCATTCTCCAACTCAACCATCCTTGATCGACAGTGCTCGCCAAAGGATGAAGTGTGACATGTGGTGTGTATGTCAGTGTCTGTCTCACTGTTTACTCTGAGCTAATACTGACTCACTCCATTTATCTGAACTACAACAGATCCACTCTAACCTTCCCACCTGAGAGCGGTGTGTGTTTGTGTGTTTTTTTTTTTTTCTGCATCCTTCTATGCTCATTTATCATTGTGTTTTGTGTTGGCTCAGTATGCATCCTGGCTGATTTGGGGGCTTGTGTGCGTTTGTGTGTGTACGTACCAAGGACCGTGTGTGTGTGATGTTATAGCACAAGGCGAGTGTGTTCGCAGGCCAGAGCTTCCACGTCGATGCAGAGATGCTTTATGTGCTCCTGTCTGCTCTAATGACATGTCTGTAAATTAGCAACAGAAAGGCGGAGCACACGCTGAAATCCAACAGCAGCCCTGTAAATAACTGCTAGTATGCTGTCGGACAGCTGCGTGTGTTCACATTGTGAACAACTTTACCCCACCCTGCATCCCCATCCTAACGGCGCCGCTCCATCTGCATTGGCAGTTCCACAGACATTTCCCTGTCATCTTGATGACTGTGTTATTCGATTCAGAAAATGCCACTATACGATTCAACATCCATTTTCATTCCTGCTATTCCATTAAAAATTAACAATTTTCAATTAAAATTCATTGAATCAGAGGCCAAAAAAACAAGGTATATAGTTGTGATTCTAAGAAATTGTCAATATTATTTTTGCATTTGACAAGACTAGAAGTAAAACAGAATGAACTTGCAAGTAAACACTTTTAACCTTGAGTAGGATTTAATTACATTCATTGTCCATTACAGTCCATTAACTGGTAAATTGCCATGCTGTCAAAATGTTCAAACAAAAATGAAGGCAGTTTCATGGTTCCTCCATCAGATGCCATCATCTACCCTATCCCTAACACACCATCCTCTGGAACACCCATTATAAAGGTACATTTAGGATCTTTTGGATCTTTTGGATCTTTCAATCAATTCTAGATCAGCAGATCAGATAATTAGGGGGACAACACAGACAGGAAGGTTTGGAGAAAAAGCTA
>JAFBJS010009229.1:0-51838 GCA_016785265.1 Paraplagusia blochii | reverse complement strand
GAGATGGTTTGGACATGTTCAGAGGAGGGACAGTGGATACATTGGTAGAAGAATGATCCTAGAGATGGAGCTACCAGGTAGGAGATGTAGGGGAAGGTCAAAGAGGAGATTTATGGATGCAGTGAGAGGACATGGAGGTTGAGTTGGAGTTAGAGTTGAGGAGCCGAAAGGAAAAGAAGAAGAGGAAGAAGCAGAGCTTGAATTGAGATTGAATTAATTTTCATATGTGAACCGATTTTTTTTCACCCTTTTAATGTAGGACCCCGCAATGTAGGACTATGTTCGATTTTTTGACATATATTTTCACATGCTTGTGTGTGTGTCTGTGTCTCCCTCCTCCTTCTTACTCTCACTACTCTCGGTAAAGACTTGCCTGAGGCCCAGAGTGGGTAATAGCTTTTCTGACAGAGATACACCAATATTTACAGAAGCAACACTCTCACACACCCTCCACACACATGCAATAACAGGAACATGTTATTGTCCATTTACTATATAACTTTATTTACATTTTACGTATATGCTTTTTTTGTATTATGAGTTTAAACAGCTGCCCGTTCTTTTTTTTTTTTTCTTTTTTTTATATTGCAAAATAAACCCTTCCCAAAATACAACTGACATCTTAGGCCTGGTTAAAGATGGAAAATGACGAAAAAAAAAACATTCACACATGAGGATAAGAGAAGTGTTAACAGTTTTGAATCTTTTCTGTAAATAATTTCTATAAAAAAATACCCCGCTAAGCTATCAGGCATCAGTCTGTCCATAACGTGATGCTCTGTCTGCCCTTCTCATCTACTGTCACTGACACCACAACATTTCTTTGCCAAGTGTCTGTCATGCTCCATCCTGACCTGGCGTCTGTTAATTTTCCTCTCCGCTCTCCTCATTATCCAGAAGCACAAGATGGTGGTTGAGCCACAGGCTACACAGAGCAGTAAGAAAAAAAAGGAGGCCAATGAGAAATGCTGAGGGAACTGGTGGAGGTGTGAAAGATAGGAGGATGTTGTTAAAGAAAACACTAGAACGGATGTGGGGGACGACTAGAGCTTGGAGGAGAGGGTGCAGAAGATTATGCTGCTCCTTTTTCTGCATGCTATCTCAAATGGTATGATCATTTCTGCACACAGATGTCTGCGTAGGTGTATAATTGTTCCTCGGGTGTCTGGCATATACTGTATGTGTTGTGTACATTGAGTAAATGTGCAGAGAGTGCAGATAACACTGCACCCTTAATGGTGATGGATTGTAAAACATTGGGCTTGTGTTCTTGAGGATCACAGAAGGTTTGCAAGGTAGGTTTTCAATGGTCGTCCGCAACTTCTAATGCACCAACAGCTCGTCATTTCCCGCTTCTGCTCTGCCTCTTCGAGCCTTTCTAGCAATTTCCTGCCTCAACCAAATTATGTTTGACACACTATACAAAATAAGGTATATTGTCAAGATAGGAGCATTTCACTTGACACTGCCAGTACAGTGTTCTAAAAAAAAAAAAAAAAACAGGACAGGAGATTTCAAAACGAGCTTGGATTGGTGCATACTTACACAACTGTCTTTCTCACATCCACATTCTGTTTAATCTCCAACCCACATGAGTGATCAAAGCTTGTTTACACACCACTTCATGGTACGATTAGAGGTATGGAAGGAAGTATTTCTTCCAAGCGCTGGCATCAGGGAGGCTTTGCTTGACAAAAACATTTTCAGCATCTTCAACAATGTGTTTTGTGCTGCACATCTAAATCAAATTTGAACAGGCCCAGCTGAGCTTTGCTTTACTCAGATGGCTTTGAGCAGCCACCATTTTATCATCTTTGGAACATATTGTGTGGAGGAGTGTGGGGAGAAGCGACAGTAAGGATATGTGAAAATCCTAAAAATTGTGAATTAAGAATGTAATAGCATCTCCACTTTTTTTCTCCCCTGTCTCCCTCTCTCTCTCTGTCTCTCCTTCTCTCAGCTCGGGAGGACTATGTCGCCACTTTCAAGGGCTCTGAGTACTTCTGCTACGACCTGTCTCCTAACCCCATCCAGTCCAGCAGTGATGAAATCACGCTGTCTTTTAAAACACTGCAGCGCAATGGTTTGATGCTACACACGGGAAAGTCAGCCGACTACGTCAACCTGGCACTGAAAAACGGCGCAGTATCGCTCGTCATTAATCTTGGTTCAGGAGCCTTTGAGGCCTTGGTGGAACCCGTCAACGGCAAATTTAATGACAACGCATGGCACGATGTCAAGGTCACCCGCAACCTGAGACAGGTAACCAAACAACAGGAGATTATAAAAAAAAGACAGAGCAAGTGGTTTAAGGAATTTAAAACTTAGCGGACAACAAGAAATGTATGTATGAACGTATACATGGTTCTCTTTGAATGATGCTCTTTTGGGAAATAATGCTCAAAGATTAAGTCAAAAACAAGAGTATGTTGGCTTTTTTCACCAATTAACTGGAAATTGAAAATTGTTTTACTAAATACATTAAATATAACGAGTACTAGTTGTTAATTTCATTTATATGTTTAGGTGTAGTTGTTCTGAAGCCGAGGGTTTGGTATTTCTGACTGTCTAGACATGTAACTGTTTGGTTAGAGGCAGATGTTTCAGTGGAAATGAGCAGTTGAAAAGATTGTAAACCACTAATGATTGTATAAGCTAAGGTCAGAAGTCTGTCCAACTACAGTGACACTGTGGTAGGAAGAAAATACCTGAGGTTTTGGTCTTAGTTTACAGCCAGACCAGCACTGCTTTCAGCTCTCGGTGAGTGCTTTCTCAATGGTGTATGTGTGTGTGTGTGTGTGTGTGCTTGTGTGTGTGTATGTGTGAGTGTGTGAATGGGTGAGAGTGAACTCTGAATTCTAAACACTGAGGGTCACTGGCACCCAGGTGCTGGTAACCAACTTGTGCCCTGCCTGTTTGTACAACTAACTTTGACAACTAACTTTACTAACCTGCTAGTGAAACTAACCACCATCCATGGAATGATTCATTCTACTAACCTAACCTGTGCCCTTCTCCTAGCGAAACCACTCCAACCAACCAACCAACCAACCAACCAAACTTTCAACCTCACCAGAGGCTTTCCTCTTTTTGTTCCCAAAGTTGTTCTGTTCACAGTTTTTTGCTTTCCTTTCTCCCCCTTTTCTACAAAGCACTCAGGCATTGGACACGCTATGGTAAACAATCTCCATTGTTCGGTAGAAATCATTCTAATTGTTCCTTAGTTTGGGTTTGCCCCGTGTCTATTTCCTTTTTAACCATAGATATCAAAACTTAACCAATAGAAGGATCAAAGCGGTTGGTAATCTTTTGTGCTTAAAATCCCCCCCACGTCTTCTCCTTCCTTGCCAACCAAGATTTTTTTTCCACGTTAAGTCCTCCCCCTTCTTTTTTACAATTTTTTTTCACTCATCACTATGTGACATGTAGGCGTGTACTGATTGGCTCATGCCTCACCTGCACGCAGATGTAAAGCCCCCCCCCCCTTCCTGCATGGCGTGACACAGAAACATTTGCCTCTCTAGTTTGTCAGTAAAAAAACGAAAAATAAGAGAGGTTCCTTCTTTCTCTCCTTTGCCTTTTTTATTTTTATTTTTACACCCTCCACTCTCCCACGGCATGCTCTCCATTGTGCCTATGATTCACTCTGTCCTCCGTTGTCGATTGTCAACCTACTGTGTCCTCTTTGCCAATGCATGCATGCAGAGAGAGGAACAGGCTGCATGGTTTAATATTTATACATGTCTCAATGTGTCCGTGTGCCTGTGTGTGTGTGTGTGTGTGTGTGTGGAATGAGCCATAACCCATCAAACACCCTTGTGTGTGTATGCGTGTATGTGTGTGTGTATATATATACATTAATATGTGAGTGTATGTCTGTTAAGTCATTTCATTGTGGAATCGCTGATCTAACAAACCCCTCCCTCCCAACACTACTAACTAACTAACACCATCTTCACATCCTCACCCTAACAACACTATCACATGACATCATCACAACTACTAACAACATTGGAACCATTGACCCTAATCTTAGCCATTCCACACAGCCTGGCCTGACACTAGTAACACTTTCTGTGGCGGCCGGCAGTGCAGCAACAAACATCCACTAACAGTACTAAGCCAACAGTACTAACACCAGCTGTGTAGCATGATGAAGCCTGTGGATACTTCACTAACACTTCACTAACTGTCTGGCAGGGCGAGTATGCCTGGAACTGTAAAACACATAGACAGACGTTCACTAGAGGAAGTGAGCACTTGAAACGGGCAGTCAAACACATTAATGTACTGTAGAATATCAAGGTGATAACATACCATTACCTGTGATTTATGGGAGCCAAGCTTGGCTTCTTCATTGGCTAAATGCCTCTGTATGGTCTATTTAGCAGCAAAATGAGCAAGTAAAATTTAAGGAATACCTGTGGCAGTGCCTCGTAGACGTATGTCTTAAAGGAGTGTTGTTATTATACTGAGTGTAAATTAAATAAAAAATTTTTGGATAAACGGTGCCTGTAAGTAGGACAACAAGAGCCAAACATGATAATGTGCATTCATAATTGTTTACTCAATTCAGTGACAGACACAAACACCTAAAAAAAAAATCCAATTCTAGTTGTACACGTCAAGAAGCAACCAACCCACAGCCCTAAAGCTTTGGGTTCTGATTACACAAAGAATCTTGTTGTTATTTTGTTGACTGCAGTAAGTTGGAGAACATTTTAATGATAACAGGCTAAGTGAGCAGTTCAAGGCACCAACATTTCAAAATGTCAACAAATACCACTACTCAGCTGCATTATTACTTAGTACTACAGGTAGTACTAATCAAATCACACACACCAAAATCCCAACAGCACATTCTGACAACTTCTCAAGTCCTTCAGGCCTTCTTTCCTCCACTCTGCACACACATTGGTAACAAGAATAACAGGGGCTAATTTGGCTGGTCAGCGCCTAGCTAGCGCCTAGCGCTACCTTTGGTGTGAGTATATAGCGTGTCCTTTCCCTGTGCTTTGTTGTGTAGGTGACGATCTCCGTGGACGGCATCCTGACCACCACTGGCTACACCCAGGAGGACTACACCATGCTGGGCTCCGATGACTTCTTCTATGTAGGAGGGAGTCCCAGCACGGCTGATCTGCCCGGTTCTCCAGTCAGCAATAACTTCATGGGCTGCCTCAAAGAGGTGGGGAAATATATATTTGACCCCACCCATTTGATACATGTTGTTGGGAATTTGTAAATGACTGCTAGTTCATTAATTTGTCCTTCATGTTGAAACCGCTGGTGGATAGTGCGATGGCAAGATAAGACGAACTTTAATTAATCCCCGAAGAACAAATTAACATCTGGCCTCTGGCTGATGAACAGCAGAGATTGTGATACTGAGAATAGCATGAACATCTTCCTTACTGTAGGGCTAATCCCAGTTAGCATTTGCATGTGATGTAACCTTGTGGTTAAGGACCCAGACCTGGGTCTGCAATGTTCCAGGTTCAAATCCACCAGTTGCCATGTTACCACTACGGAGCTCCGAGCATAGTACTATGCCCGATCACTGCTCTGTGGGGGCTCAAAGCTGCCCACTGTTCACTGCGGTGATGGGTTCAATGCAGAGGTCATATTTGGTTGTGTGCAGTGGTGTGAAAGTGGTGTGGTGTGAATGTCACAATGACAAGGAGTTTGATTTCCTTCCTTCTTACATAGTTGGAAAGAAAGGTAAGAAAGGTATAACTGCAATTCTCATGAGCGCCAAATACAAGTCGTTTAAGTCAGTATGTATTACCTGTATCCCATACAATCACACTGACTTCTTGATGCGCCCTTATACTATTCATGTTGATTAAATCTATTTGAAGCCAATATGACCATGCCATGCAGGTGATGTGAGAAAACCTTTAACTAATAGTTCAAACAACTCATTCCCTGATGTTATCACTGCGATCAAGGCTTCGATGTGAATTTACTAAGAATTTTCATATGTCTATTCTACCACTCCTATTGTTTATTCTTATCTTCCAGCCATGCATCACACAAACATTGTCTTTCAAGCGTGCACACACACTGAATTACATCCCTATAAAACTTCAGCTTCAGAGAGAATCAGTGATGAATATCGTTAAGGGAGCAGATACAGCACTGAGCGCTAACGTGCTAATTAGCGACGCCACCGAGGCGCTCCATCCATCCACTGTGTTTGAAATGGTCCACGACGACGACACAGCAACAAAAGCACACATGAAGGGCTAGGGGAAAAAAAAAATGAAAAAAAAAAAAACAGAAAAAAGAGCAAAACAGTCCCTTCACAAACGCACCGCAGGAAATCGCAAGCGTCGCCACAGAAGAACACCCTCAGACAAAAATAGTCAAACGCCTGAATGCAAACACAGCAGTCGATGTAAAGGAAAACTAATAGATATACAAATGAATTCTCACAACCGCTATAATATACACCCTGTCTGAGCTTCCCTCTGGTTCACACAGGCTCGCACACAGAGGCATAAACAAACAACCAAAGGAGCCGACAGATAATGTGCCAAACAGAGAGCTATCTGTATCACTGGTGAATGCACTCTGTGTTGCTTCATTAAGACTGATGGTATTTAAACGAGGCCACCGCTGTCAAAGTGAACCCTCTGCTGCCACATTTACATATTTAATACGATGATATGATTATCCGTGTGAGCAAATTAAGATGTATGCAGAAAATCACGTGCAAGGGCGGCCACAGCTGTATCTGTTTTCTGCACTCTGCCAATAACGGTTTCACAAGTGTGCGCACGCACGTCTTTGAAGCTCCGCACAACGGCTACTCGTAGTACTCTCAAGAATGAACCCTCATTGGCCGACACACAGACTCAAATGCCCGTGACAGAGAAAATAGTTTTGTTGCAGAGGAGAAATTTTGCGATGAGGCTGAGTGGCTCACAGGTCATAGACAGAGGTCTGGATTAATAAAGCAGAGCCTGTGTGTGCGTGTGTGTTCGCCTCTGCCGACATCAAAATGCTCAGCACAGGCACAGAGCTGAGCCAGAGAGCAGGGGAGAGAAGAAAAGACTTGGAGTAATAGTCAGAATACATGCGTCATGAACAAATGGAATTTTTAAACAGACCAGACTGGAATGGCCTGCCGATCTCACTCTGCTATGCAAATCCCAAAACATAAAAAATAATAAAAAAAAACATTACCACAGTTGAAAGATTAATGCCTGCTTGGTTACATTAAAAGTGTTTTGTTCGCCGTCTCTTGTGACTTGTCAAAGATTTAAACAGTCTAATTCCTGGTGTTTATGTTGCGCTTAATGTTTAATAAATAATGGCAGCAGGGAACAGGAAAATTGTGCATCAGCAAAAATATTTGAATAGAATCCATGGAGAAACAATACAAGTGGAGAGAAACAGTTGATTTTTATTAAAATGTTGTTTCATCCAAATACGTTTCTTTCCCGAAGGTTATATACAAGAATAATGACGTACGACTGGAGCTGTCAAGACTGGCTAAACAGGGAGACGCCAAGATGAAGGTCTGTAATCTTTTGATTCAGTCTAACCTCCCTCGCAGCAAAATTTCAGATCCCAGTCGTCACGTTAAATATATATACAGAGGCTTTTAATGAAGTTGGATTTCCATCAAGCTTTTGTCTGGTAGTTAACGTCTGGAGACAGATGGCTTTAGTTCTGTCTGAGACAATAGATTTTTTCAGTCTTGTTCTTCCCTGACCATGAACCTCTAAAGATCCCTCTCTCCTAAATCTCCTCCAGGTCAGTGGAGTGGTGTCCTTTAAGTGTGAGAGTGTAGCCACACTGGACCCAGTCACTTTTGACACCCCAGAGTCTTATGTTGCGCTGAGTAAGTGGACAGCAAAGAAGGCGGGTTCCATCTCCTTTGACTTCCGGACCACTGAGCCCAATGGGTTGATGCTTTTCAGCCACGGCAAACCTCGACAGCAGCAACGCAAGGACCCCCGAACACCTCCCACAGTCAAGGTAATAGGGTATTTTCTTGATGTAAAACTAGGGATGGTGGATAATAATAAGTCCACTGATATCACAGTTTTTTCTTCCCATATTCAATATCTGATGCTACAAAGCTGCGCTGTGGGCAAATACGGTGGACTTCTTCATGGGGTCCTGACCGGAACGTGATAACTGGTGTCATCAAACCACACTTAAGGGCACAGAAACAATTCTAGATGCTACAGTTGCTCAAGTACCACAGGTCTGGGCTTTTTGTGGATAGAAAACTGTAATTCTTAACGATTTCAACGAGCTGGTCATGTGAGGGTAGGGGGTAAGATTTTAATACTTTATCACAAGGCGTTTTTATGCAGTGAAGTAAAGAAAAACAACTTGGAATGGACTCGACAACAACACAGCTGCCGCTCAAACAGAGTTAAATATGGTAAAGAACAGACAAGAGCAAAAGAGACCAGACAAAAGTCATCAAGTTCTTCGTTCTGGATGACCAGCCGATCTTCTGTTCAAGACGCTGGTTTTACTAAACGTGTGGAGTTTCTCGAGCCATGATTTGCCATGTCTAACACTATTTGTATTGTAATAAGTGTTTCTTGGACATTTGCCAGTTAACTGCTGTTCGGCGCTGTCTCGTATCCTCATCAACAAGAAGAGTCGTTCTATAACTTATATTGAAGTAGTGTGTTTATGTTGTACACAGTTATTTACACAATGCTAATTCAGGGGAAATCCCCAGCATATATCAGTATCGGTTAATATCGGTATCGAAAATAGTGTTCGGGCAATATCGAATATCCACAAATGTTAATAACGGACATCCCTATGTAAAACAACAGAAATGCAAACTGTAAATATGTCTCTGAGGTCCAAAAATTATAATTGTAAGCAACTGGACTTGTTCTCTGAAGTAGAAGACATTTTAGTCCAGTTAAAACAACATTTTCGATGTCATGACCTGAATGAATGAGAATCTTCACAGACATGACCTGGGAGTTTTACCCAGCATTTTATTTTCAGCTATGTACAGTATATCCTTTTCAAGTGAGAGACTAATGCAATGACTAATGACTAATGCACTTCACTCTCAGGTGGACTTCTTTGCCATCGAGATGTTGGATGGACATCTTTATCTGCTGTTGGACATGGGGTCAGGGACCACCAAAACCAAGGCTATTGACCGGAAAGTCAATGACGGAGAATGGTATCACGTGGACTTTCAAAGGGACGGACGCTCAGGTAGACTCACAGCCAGCATTAACACAGCAAATAAGTCCACTCTTTCTAGTAAGCACCACATTAGCACGGTCATTGGGCTGCTGGTTTGTCCATCTTCAATTTAAACTCCAACTAGGATCATTGAAGTTAATTTTCAGAGTGCTGCATGCACCATTTGGACTACATTTATGTATAGCTGCCTCATCAGCGTTATTGTATTATGTTAATATAATTACACACACCAAAAATTAAAGTGAGCGTAGCCTGTTTTCCTTATCCTATTGATGGCGCTATTATTGTTTTTCTATGTTATTGCCACATACAATTTACATCCTTTCAAAAATACAATCAATAGATGCATTGAACTCACTTTAACACTGCAATTACATGATAATGCAACCACTCAGAGGATGTTCACAAAACATGTACTGTACATGGTGCTTATATTATTATATGTGAGTGTAAATTACACTGTTTAGAAACACAGTTGGAGATTTTTCATTCCTCGGTGGAACTCTTCTCTGTAATATCTAAAAATATAGGCATTAATGATTTATCGGTATGGCTGTGCAGTTTTTCACTTCTTTTGTTTGAAGTGGAGATGAGCCGCCAAGAAGACGTGGAGGAAAATGTTGATAACTATAGTGTGTGTGGGTGTGTTTTTTTTTCAGGGTCAATATAACTCAGGTTGTTCTTCACGTATTTGTTTTTCTTCCTGGTAGGAACCATCTCGGTGAACAGTGTAAGAACAGCGTACACAGCTCCAGGAGACAGTGAGATCCTGGACCTGGATGACACCTTGTACCTTGGAGGTCTACCTGAGGACAGAGCCGGACTCATCTTCCCTACTGAGGTTTGTGTGGCATCTTTTTCCAGCAATGAAACTTGAGCTATTTTCATCAAAGATGAATCAATCAAAGCGTTGCCTGAGTGCCAATGTTGATATTTTGGTTCAATGATTAAAAAAAAAAAAAAAAAAATCTTTAAGCTCCTGCAGAGCACAACACATCAATGCAAAAGTTTTCGGCAAATGTCTAGATTTGTTCTATTGCAGTCTGTCCAAGAAAAGCAAATATCAATAACCAAAAGATCATCCACATCCATATAAAACTTATTACATATGATTTTTGATTGAAAACATAGCAGACCAAGAAGTTGTCCTTCGCTTTATACTGTCTACTAGTTAATCTATTTTTTTACATACTTATAAAGTCGGGGGGTTGATAACAGTTGACAAACAAGCGCACCCCACTGAATAGCCAGAAATGGGGCATTTGGTGGCCTAGTGGTTAAAGAAACGGACTTGGATCCGCAAGGTCCCTGGTTCGAATCCCCCAAGCAAGGGTCGTGAACTTGGTATTCTCCCCACACACCCCTGGCTCAGCTGTCTGCCCCCTGCTCACTACAGTGATGGGTTAAATGCAGAGGCATAATTTCCCAAAGGACACTCCAGAGGGTTTAATAATGTTCTTAAAAAATGAAAATAAATAATAATAATAATTTAAAGACTTGCTGACTGTATTTTTATTATTATTAATTACATTATGAAATAATATATTTATCAGGTAAAAATCAGCAGAATTAGAAGAATTAACCCTTTCCTCTTTTATTTGGGTGTGATCATGAGCACTTTTTATTTAATAATAGCGGTAACTTGTAGTTTTGTCATCCCAGTCACTGCAGAGTCAATGATCTTTCAGAGCTGCTGCTTCGACTACTGTTACTGACTAAACCAGACAACAGAATGTTGTGTTTTAGTGGGTAAGTGCTCTCACGTTAGGGCAGCAGCATTCCGCCAACCTGCATAGTTACCCTATTGATCAGAGCTTGTTTGGAATGATGAGAGTACCTCACTGAAAGGACAACTTAATTTAACTTTCAACTACAACTATTATTTGTGTACTGTTATCTCGAGGCACTTCACAGTAAACCTAAAAACCTAAAACTTTAAGTTTACGATAAAGTAAGTTCAATGTCAATCATATGTTCTTATAGGCGTCTCTACTAATATTGACTTATAGCTGATGGAGACAAAGATAATCTCAGCCTAATTCCAACCACCTCCCTTATAATCCCACCCGCCCCAAAAAAATTTATTCGATTCACACGATTCACACAAATGTCCTAGGATCAAATGGCAAATTTCGCTAAAAAAGGTGACTAGTTTCTAGGTATGATTATATCTATTTATATTTAAGCCCTTTAATGTGTCCATAATGCAGCCCACAGAGTAGCGATCCCTGGTAATGAGTAGTCCAGCCTAGAACAGTGGTTCTCAACTGGTGGGTCCTGACCCAAAAGTGGGTCGTGGACCCGTTCTGAATGGGTCTCAAACGGCTGGTCACAAATCAGCTTAATAATGCCAATCTGCTGTTGACCTTGGTTTGAATTCTATGACAGCGGGTGATGACCACAGGAAAATGTGGGTCCCAGACTGGGACCAGTTGAGAACGACTGGTCTAGAAGATTTGTTTAAGCAGCATGCAGCTGGTGAACCCCATGTCAGGTTATAGCCTGTGCTGAAAAACCTTTGGCAGAGGCTAAGATGGATCCCTTTTATTTAATCAACACAACCCAATATTAACAGGCAATCAAATTTATAGGCAGCCACGTTGCTACTACCAGAGGAGGCCGGCCCTGGAGGGTGTTAGAATTTTGACAGCAGTAGCAGCAGCAGCAGTGTACAATCAAAATGAGAAGCCTGTTGTTTTGCAAGAATATTAAAAACGTACCAAATGGTTTTACAGGCCGCCTCTGGTGCTTGAAACAGTATGTTACAGACATGATTACAGAGTAATTTATGTAAGTTCACACCAGTTTAAGCCACACAGTTATACAGAAAAAAATCTATTTAATCAAATTATATATCTTCATATGTACGAAAAGGAGTTATGTCTCCAAGGAGAGCTGTATAGAATTCAGAAAAACAGGCTGACAAGGCTAAGTTCACTACGCCAACGTGCGGCCCTAATTAAATTATATGGAAGCTTATTACAATAAATTAAATTAAATTAGTTTACTCACTATATTGTACTTTGTCAATAAGCCGGAGGAATACTCTTGCTTCCCACATGCCCTTTTTTTTACTTATAGTGGGATTTTAAAATCAGCACATGTATAGTTTGTCTACACTTTATGGTGCATTCTGCTGAATAAACTGCAGCTACATGTTACTATTCATGGCACAAACAGGAATGACTGAGTGCAGGAGCTCAGGATTTATCGGCAACAACAACCCTCCACCATCCTTCACAAGACCGACACAATTGAAATTAAGAAACAAACATTTTTTCTTCTTTTCTTCTTCTTTAGGTGTGGACAGCGCTCTTGAACTATGGCTATGTGGGCTGCATTAGAGACCTGTTTGTGGATGGGCAGAGCAAAGACATCCGGAGACTGGCCGAGGCCCAGAGGGCAGTTGGGGTAAAGCCCTCGTGCTCCAGAGAGGCGCCAAAGCAGTGCCTTTCAAACCCCTGCCAGCACAACGGCATCTGCAGGGAAGGATGGAATCGATATGTGTGCGACTGCTCTGGGACAGGCTACCTGGGACGCTCCTGTGAGAGAGGTGAGTCTGACGGCAACAGAAAGGTTGTATTTGCTGTAGTTAAATGTCACAGTTATGTATGCAGTTTGTGTCAAAAAAGCTGTAATGAAAGCTCTAGTTTTTCTCTAGCCTAAGAACACTGAGTAAATGCTCTGAGATGAGGCAGTTGACAGATGGTCTTCGTTAGAAACTCTGAAGTTTTAAAGTAAAAAAATATCACCATCGGCTGTTGAAAATACATCAAGATCATCCTTTGGATTGGCCAATAAATCTCTAAATTTATCACACTCATAAGTTGCTCTATTTTGCTTTAAACAGTCCAACTTGACAGATTGACGTTTAATGGTGATAATTTTGCGATTCCCTAAAAGGTCGCTCATAAAGATTTATGACAATTAAAAAACTGAACCATTAGCCCATAGGAAAGCTGGGAGATTGCAGGAAATACTAATGCTAATGACTGTCAATGTTTGGGAAAAAAAAAAAAATGAAGCATGAAGAAAAATAATCTTGCTTGCACATCATCTTAAAAAAAAAGTATGGTGAAGTGATACAGCGATGGTAACACGATAGAGGCAGGAGAAGAAAACATTAGACACAGGTGATATAAAAGATGGGACTGCGCAGGGCTGCAGAAGGTGCGATGGATGGTTGAGACTGGGGATCAATGAGAGCGCAGGTGAAGAGAGAGCTGGGAGCAGGAGCCATGACAAAGGAAGGTGGAACCACTGGGCTAGAACCACTATGTGACAAGCAGGTGAGGAGATGAGGAGGAATGGGAGACAGGAGTTGACAAAGAGAGAGGAGAGAGAGGGAGTTATAGGGAAATGTATGAATTCAAGCCGAGACAGAAATGTGGAGTAGCAAGATTGAGGGAGAGTGATAGGAGACGTCTGAAAGAAGCGAGATGGCAGTCAGACAAGGAGAGGAGAAGAAATTTTGTTTGTGCCACAACTGCTGATGCGTCTCGAGTGATGATTGTACTATCGTTGAACAGGCAATGTACACACAAACGTACACACTGACAAATGTTCGTGAGGAGGCGATAGGAGGACGTTTTCTTCTAGAGGACAAACATTTGCAGTGTGTGTTTATCATAGTAATGTAGCCTCCCTCTGTAGCTTACTTCATTCCACCGTGTGTGCATTGAGGGGTCACTAACTGGTGCTTCAGTGGATTAAAGGAAGCACAGATGGAGAAGCAGATGGAGAGAGTGATTGGCCGTGTTTACGCCTTCTACCTGCAGTTTTTCCCTCCCTTTTTTTCCCTTCTTTGCTATCTCAATCTCTCCTTTTGTTCCCACTCGCCGAGCTCCAGCTCCCAAGATTAATTTTTGTTTTGTAATGAGCAGTTCGACACATTTTTCTAGCGACACGTTTGCACAAATTGCTACAATCTAGCTGTCGCCTCAGTGGAAGTCCCATCCACTTAAAATTATGACAAGGGTTTTTTTTCTGAGGTTAGAATCACATTTTAAAACAAGCAGATTTTGCAGTCTGGTAGGTAGGTAGGTAGGTAGGTGAAATGATAAAGGAGAGGCAGTGTATGGGGTAGGACTCTGAGAAGAAGCTAATCATTAAAGAGGAAAAACAAGGAGGTTGAGTGGAGCAAAAAATAAATGTTTTGTTGTTTGTTTTATATCTGTGAAAACAAATAAAGCTCAATTAGGTGTGCATAGATGTTTTGACACCCCTATTTATTAAAGAAGAAGAAAATTTCACCAAAGACTGCTCTATTGCTGCTCTAATAGTTCTGCTTCTACCAGCTTTCAAATGTGCTTTTAAATTCAGGGTTAATCTTTTCCATTTCTATGAAAAATCCCTTTTCTGACGCACTCTTCATTTAAAACAACAACCCCACAAACTAGACCTGAAGGAGTTGTATTGATACTGAAAATTATACGGTAAGAAAGCTATTTATTTAAACTGATTGAATGATATTACAGCTGTTAAACTTTATAATCCCAGTGACAACTCTCCAATTATGATATAATGAGCTTTAATTGATTAGAGTTTTATTGTAATACGTGATATGATGTCTTCGTCACTTATCCTTGGTTGACCTTGAGGATGGAGTACTAATGGAAGCAGTGCACAAGAAACTATATAAGAATTAAGACATTCATATTTTTTCCTAATTTCATGCTGTATTAAATATTGTAGTAAACCTGTATTTATGTATAACTGTTGAATCCAGATTTATTTCGATTTCTATGTTTTATATTTATTCTAAAATATTGTGTTATAATGGTCACTGCTTTATCTACATCTGCATGTGTTTCACCTGTTATTCAAATGATTTTTTTTCCCATGAAAATGTTACTTTCAAACACATCCATTGTCGGGACAGTAGAGTCGCAAATGACAGACAGCGTCACTTTGGCCAGAAATGATGTAAGAGTAAATAGCAATGCATCAACACAAGTCATGTCAATCATTGTCTGTGATAGGCCCACACACTGACAATGAGTCAAAGACTGGCGTTGACACAGCAAAGCGTGCTGTAATCTCTTCCGTCATCATTTGAGACAGCATGCCCAGCTGATGTCTACAAATGTAGAAATTTTATCATGCTCACTAGTAACACTGGCACAGCCCCAGCTGACACGTCTGAATGCAACAGTTGCGTGATTTTCTACAGGAACAGACATTTAGCATGTGAAGCCAATCCCCAGTACATTTGTTTCTGCCATTGAAGTGTCACTGGAATCAGAAAAGGTGGCAGTAGTGGCTTAGTGGTTAAGGAGGCAGATTTCACAAGGTCTCAGGTTCTAATCCACCAGCTGCCAGGTTGCCACTGATCACAGCACTATCCAGACCCATATAAACTCTATTCCTCTACCTAGTAACTGACAAGATGAGTCACTTAACTGCATGTTCCCTTTCATTATAACCAGTCTGTGCTGTGCAGTTTAGTTTATTTCAAAGCTTACAAAGCTTGTATATACTCATTAGTGCACTAGCAATTTGCCTGCTAATGCCGTACACCCTCCTGGTCAACAAATGTTAGTTAAAAAAAACAAGTCCTGTGTCGTTAGACAAAACCACTGGCTATGGTTGTTGGAACGGAAAAAGAAATATTCTTCCACTAATGTTTATGGGGACAGGGGGTTTCTGTTAATTCATGCAATAATTCTAACACATGTGTCATGCGGGGAATCTTGGTTAGCTGTCTCACCGAATCAACTAGTGTGTGTTTAGGTGTGTATTTATTGGGTATGTCATGCATGATATGATAGGACAGCTACTGTTTTTTCCCCCTTCAACTTAATAAGGGTTCATTTGCATTTCAGCCACAAGCTCTTCCCCTCACACCCCCTCCCTGCTCTGTCCCTATTTTTTCTCCCCTTTTCTCACTTAACTAAATCGTCCTCTGTTCACACCTAAATTCACTCACTTATTCTGACACTCTCTCTCTCTCTTACTCCCTCTCTTTCCCCTCTTCTCATCTCATCAGTATTCATGAGGCCTCACTCTCTTCCTGTTCTCTTGTTTTTGCCTTGGCTCCAAACGTCTCCCACGGAAAGAGCCAGGGTGAAAGAAAAGGAAACCGTAAGAGAAAATGGAGCGGAGAGAGCTATAAGAAGCATAGGCGTAGGAGCGGGGGAGATGGAGAGACATCAACACGGAGAAAGTATTTAGCCGTGTATGTAATTGGCCAATAAGAAAAAACAGGGACCTCAGAGGAAAACACTTTTGCGCCAGGGGATTGGCCCCAGCAGGTAGCACGGAGAGGAGATTATGAATATGTAAATGAGTGTGCAGAAGACATTAAAGTGGGATCACCTGAGCTTGTTACATTATGACTCCAGGGTCTGAGATGTCAGCAGCAGTAGCTAACACACTCACCGCTGTGCATTCTGATTTAACCGGATAATAGGGGCAGCCAACCAGCTGCAGCTATTTTTATATTGTCTTATGGGGTTGGGTGATGATGAATTAAGGGTGGAAAAAGTGACGGGAAACATTTGTTGGGAGGAAGTCTTAAGTTTTTAACATGACATGATAGGGAGTAGAATAGTGCTGTAAGCACTTTATCTGGCTCACTCAACGTCAAAACCTCTTTGTTTCTCTGTTCCTCACATGTTTACTTCTTGTCAGTCATCTCTTCCGTCTCTATTTCTGCTCTTTTTTTCTTGTTTATCTCTCTATATTCTCCTCACATGCCTCCAACACTATCTCGGTCTCCACCTGCTTGTCTTCCACTGACTCTTTCACTACTTGTCTTGCTTTTCTTATACAGATGCGACTATCCTGTCCTACGACGGCAGCAAGTTTATGAAAGTGCAGCTGCCTGTGGTGATGCATACTGAGGCGGAGGACGTCTCATTACGCTTCCGCTCCCAGCGGGCGTATGGCGTTCTCATGGCAACGACGTCCCGTAACTCTGCCGACACCCTTCGCCTGGAGCTGGATGGTGGACGTGTCCGACTCACTGTTAACTTAGGTACAGTACAAATGTACAAATGTGTGATGATTCAAACTGTGTTTTAATTTTGTGTGAGGAGAATCTCACAGGTAATAGCAGTGACAGTAAATGTAATTCAGAATTGTGTCAGGTGTGCTCATAAATTGGGCATAAATAGAAGCCAGATCCAAGGATTTGAGGTGGAAGAAAAGAAACTATGTACAGTCATTTTGTTGCCTTATTGAGCTGTAAAGATGGCTGTATGTTTATAAACAGCGTCCCCTGTTGTACACAGGACTATAGTTAAGGTTAAAATTCCCTACAACAAAAAAAGATGAGGGCTGGAATAAAAAAAACACTGCCATTTATCTGCTGTGGCAAAAATATAATAGACATAAAATTGAAGTTATTCATTTGCAATAGATCATTTAATCCAGTGGGGGGGCACTGTTCTAATCTAGGGTAAAAATGTCCAGCTGTAAAAAGGTTGAGCATAAAGAAAGCTAGTTTCACACTAAGGAAATTAAAGCAGCTGGAAAAACAGTATTTGTAGATATGAGCAGCGTGATAATAAAAGTGTGATTTTGTTGTTTGTATTAACTATATTCATAAAATGAGTCACACAGGCCTGTAAGGATAACATGCATAATGCTATACATGAACGCGATGCCAAAATGAAAGTTATTGTTGTTATGTTGAACAGAGGGTTTGATCCTCAGGCTGCATTCTCTGCTCACTCCCAGTGGACCTGTGCATCCCAACCACCAACACAGTCTACACAACAACAAGGACACACACATACTACATACACATACTGTACACACAATGGCAGGAAACACACTGTCCTCCGTTGTCTGTATGCTTCAAATTGATTCACGTCCACTGAATTGAACTACAGCGTATAACACCTACAGGCCTACAGAGGGGTGCATGTGTTGGTCGCTGGTTGTCTGCAGCCACGTCTGTTCTGTGGTTGATGCCACACGACACACCAAGTCATTACGGGGTCGATAGTGATAGCAATAGACTTGAAGACCTTCCAATTTTGAAGAGATCTGCTCAGGATGGGTGACAAGGACCGTGGGCTGTGTTTCTGATGTCACTAGACAAACTGACACCGTGCCCATCTCAGTCTCCACATGATTTTGATTGGGGACTGAATTGTTACTCATACCAGAAAATCCACTGAGCACACTGCTCATGCTAAGACACACACCTCTCCTTACCATGTCACTGGTCAATGATCATTATTTTCTCCTCTTTTTTGACTATTTTACAAATAAAAGTGGTTAAATTGACTAAAAGCATTGTCCAACTTGTGACAAAAGAGAGAGTGTTCTCATAGCAGCACGCGTGCATGTGCGTGTTTGTACATATATACGAGTACAGGGTGTGTCGATGTGTGCGTCCCCGGGGCGTGGACAGTATGTATACGTGTGCAGCATTAACCCTCTGCTCTGCTCTCCCTCCAGACTGTATCAGGATAAACTGTACAGCCAGTAAGTGATCCTCCATCTCACCTAACCACTCCCCTACCTCCTCCTCCTCCCTCGGTATGTGTGTGAGTTTGTGTGCTGGGAGTGGAAGTGCTACTCCTCATCCGACTGTGTCCGACTGTTTTGTCCGACTTGTCTTGTCGGTGCATCTGATCATCTATCCTCAGTCGACTCATTTGTATGAGTGTGAGTGAGTGTGTAAATGTATGTGTAATCTGTTTCTGTGTTGTACTCCACCAGAAGGATGGTGTTATTTGCTCAGGGCCAGGGTTTACCTCGTCGGCCATTTTAGTTGAGGGAGACAGGGAGAAGAGGTGGAAAGTGGGGGAAGGTAGAATTTCACCAGTAATATCTGGAGGATATGTGCAGATTAATTACTTCTCCTTCATAAGATGAGCATCCTGTGGTTTCTTCTGCTTCTGTTTCTTTCTCTAGTCTGCTTGGTTATTGTTATTTGCAAGTTGGTTTATTTAAACTACAGATCTTTCAGGTAGGATTACACAGTCTGTGTGTCTGGATACATATCTATATTATTATACATTTAGTATACTCTTTGTCTCATTGGCCATTTATATTATTCCGTGAGTGTGTGTAGTCCGATTCCTGATGAAATGTAATTCCCTTACGTCGAGTTTCTCTGTCACGAACACTGAGAAGAATGAGGGTGTGAGGCGCAGGGAGTAAAAGGAAGATAGAAAGAGAGGATGAAGGAGGAGGGCAATGTGACGGCAAAGACGCGGTGAAATGGATGACTGCAGTTGCCATAGAAACATTACTAGCCACATAGCTGCAATGCTATCCCGCATAGTTGTTGGCCAATTTTAGACCAGTTGTCTCAATGAACAATACAGGAGGCAGCCACTTCTCTGGCACGCTGTGTGCATACAATAAATTATACATCAGTTATTCAATAGAAGAGGGGGAGAAAATTATTTAACAGCCAGGCGCCAGTGAAATAGTCAACTCAGCAGTCAAATAAAAGCCCCTACACAGGAGAGATTTGCAGCTTATCCAGCAGAAAAGCCATTTGTTATTTAGAGCTAATGAAATATGAAATGCTTTTTGTTATTTTGTTTTCATTATCCTGCTTTTATAATCTCCGGTAGCTTATGGCATTTGATTTGAAATGTATTTCCTTGGCAGAGGACAGTCCCTCTTGTCTGTCTCTTTGTTTCAGGAAAGAGCATCAAGTGTCTATTACCCATTGGTTCAAAATTAAACCTTACCTCATCCTGCTGAATGCATCCTTAGCACTGACCTAGAATGGTTGTGTGTGTGTGTGTGTGTGTGCGTTCGCCTGTCTCTCAGTGGTGCCATGTTGACACAGATCACTGCCTCACTTTTACATCAGTCTGCCATATCCTCTGAATATTTAAGGTACACATGCAAAAACACACAAACACACCCATACATTGCTATTACTCAGTGCTACGCAGTGATCCATGTTAACAGGATGAGTTCTCCGTGCCCAGAACACAGCTGAGTCTCCTCAGGGGAACCCTCTGTCCTCTCTGCACGTACAGCTCATGGTCCTTTTTGCTACAAACACACACGTATGAATTCCATTCTGTTACCTCCATTTTCTGTGATGGGTCATAATACACTATGCTTCATGGATCAGCCTCCTATTTACCTCAGTGCGTGTCTATATACTTAAAATCAGCATGCATGACCTTTTAGATTTCAGATTTCTCCTCACTTCATTGCCTCCGATAAGCAAACTAATCAAACCACTGGGGCTTAGAGAGTATTGTTACGTCTCGTGGTATTAAGTAGCAAACTTATTTTTAGGGGTTTTGTGAAATGTCCCCGTGTCCAGTGGGTGCAGTTGCTAATGTAGAGATTAAAGCTGTTCGTTAGGCAGAGACAGGTAAAGAAAGACATCATCACGACGGCTTTTTTTCACGCTGCTGCAAATCAGCACCTTGGAGAGCTCCTTTTTTCTGTGCGTCTATTGCCATCATGAGGTCGCTGGCGATACTGCAGTTGCTGCTAACTTCCACAGCTTATAGTGTTTCTGAGCGTGATTAATTGTATACGTGTAGAGTTAGTGGTCGATGACAGTGCAAGTCGGCTTATTTGACCTTAGGCATTTGTCTGAAAGAGTTGTATGTCAGTCTGAAGTGAGTGTGTCAGTAAAACGTGTCTGTCTTCCCTGAATGTCTGTGGTTTCCCCCCTTCCTTCTGCTTTTACCCTCCTCTTCTTCGCTTTCTGTCCTCAAACTTTGAACAAGCCTTCCTCCTTCTCAACCTCTCCACCTTCTGGCTCTCTGCCTATACATATGTCTTTTTTGCATTTCTATCCTCTGATTCTGCTTCAACATCTCAGTGCATATGTTAATGGTGCTCCTGGGCTATGTGTAGGTAAAGGCCCAGAGACCATCTTTGCTGGGTCAAACCTCAATGATAATGAGTGGCACACTGTGAGAGTAGTTCGACGTGGCAAGAGCCTAAAACTCACCGTTGACGACCTGCAGCCTGCTGAAGGTAACAAGATGTTAGCCGTACTTACAGCTATTCACTACATGAAGGACATTGTGTAATTTACTTGCACTCTGGCATGCCTGTTGCACTCTATAAACTCCAACATGCCTTTAATAGTTACATTACCCCACCAGGTCAGATGGCAGGTGACCACACCCAGTTGGAATTCCACAATGTGGAGACAGGAATTGTCACAGAGAAGCGCTTTATACCAGCTGTGCCCTCTAATTTCATCGGCCACCTTCAGGGCTTAGCTCTGAACGGCATGCCCTACATCGACCTGTGCAAGAACGGCGACATTGACTACTGCGAGCTCAATGCTGTCATTGGCTACAAAAGCATCGTGGCTGATCCCGTCACCTTCCGCTCACGATCCAGTTTTGTCACGTTGCCCACACTCCAGGCGTACTACTCTATGCATCTCTTCATGCAGTTCAAGACAACGTCCCCTGATGGCCTTATTCTGTTTAACAGAGGAGATGGCAATGACTTCATTGTAGTAGAGCTTGTCAAAGGGTGAGCTGAAATAAATATAAAAATAAAATACATTCATGCCAAAAATTAGACATCTCTTTATGCTGAAATCCAAATGTGACCTTTGTTCCTTCCTTTTCTCTTCCCCCTTTTACTGTCCAGCTACCTACATTACATATCAGACCTAGGCAATGGGGCACATCTGATTAAGGGTAACTCTAACAGTCCTCTGAACGACAACCACTGGCACAATGTGCATATATCTCGAGACACTAACAACCTTCACACCGTCAAAATCGACACCAAGGTCACCACACAGACCACCACTGGGGCCAAGAACCTCGATCTAAAAGGTATGTAGATCCGACCGAGACATGTAATTGTTGCGTTGCTCACTTGATTATTACAGTGGTAATTATAATAGTTAACTGCTGCTAGTGCTTGCAGTAACTAGCAGCAATACTTGGTAAGTACTGTCTTTAGTCTAGACTTTTCATGGTAACCCAAAGTCATAAGAAAAAAAAACACACTAATGTTTTCTATAATTTCCTAATTTTAATGAATGATTCAATGATAACAACAACAATGGCTCTTGAGAATTTAATTTCTGAGCAATTTCTCATGGTTTGCTTGATAGTATCCAAAATAATTTTGGTTCTTACGTCAATAGTCAATTTTTCCCATGTTTTCATGTTCATTGTATTCATTGAGGTGATATACCTTCAGTGGTACAGTGGAAATTGAAGAAAATAGGAGTGTTCCAATAGTAATGGCAACAATATATTTATTTTTACCCAGAGTTTTTACATCCATGAGGATTGGTTGGTTGGTGGTTTAACAACAATCACTCCGTTGACTAAAATCATTCACTGGGAGTCAGCTCCAGGTCATTGCTTGCACATCATGACACTTTCCCCTTGGCCGATATTTTCGATTGCCGATTATATGTGAAAAGCCTCCTGGTTAGGAGGGCAAAATACCTTCTGCAGAACTGATAACTAAGTTAAAAATGTTACTAGAAAATGTATTTAAATTAAATCTGCCATTTGCTGCCTTCCATTTTTCATAGGTGACTTATACATTGGGGGCGTTTCAAAAGAGATGTATAGAGACCTACCGAAGCTGGTCCACTCCCGTGAAGGGTTCCAGGGTTGCTTGGCAACAGTTGATCTGAATGGCAGGCTCCCTGACCTTTTGGCAGATGCCTTGGCGACCATGGGACAGGTGGAGCGAGGCTGTGAAGGTAGGTTAGAATAAATCTGTTTGGTCCAGACTCGAACTTCTGCTTTTTGTTTTTTCTGTTTTTAGCTTTGTTTTTAATTATCATTATAAACACTACTAACACAGGTCGTAGTCTAAAAACTTTTTTTTCAACTGCAAAACATTTTAGCATTTCTCATTTTCACAAGCATCTGTCTGCATCTACTAACCATTTAACTTCATTTGCTTGTTTGCTTTTTTGTTTGGCTGACAAGTTTCATTGATGAAAGCTGACTTGCAAGGTATAATGATTTGTGGCCGTGTACGACACATGTCTGTAGGTGTCTGGGTGTGTGAGTGTATGTCACAACTACCCATTGATGTCCAGTGTTGTGCATCTCAATGATCCAGTGTCAATGGTCAGATTTGACCCGTTCCCTCCTCGCTAATAATGTCGTCACAGAGGTAGCACCACCACCGCTTGACTTGAGTTGGTCACAGCTCCACACCCCGGGTTGCCCAGCAGCATGCTGTCTGACACCTCCTACTAAACCCTCCAAAGTAACCAAAGCAATCTTCAATACTCTTATCTGTGAATCACTTCACACCCCCTCCTCCATGCCTCATGCCCAGAGTACAGTCAAGGAGAGCTAAGAAAGGGATTTTAACATTTTCCTTCTGTGATTTTTTTCGCACAAAGCAGAGGCGGGATAATGACCTGCTGTTGGGAAGAGTATTGAGTCTACGGCTTTTAAACATAATTGCCCTTTTTATGTTTAACTCCTCCTACTGTCCTTGCCCTTCTCATTGAGCCTTGCCACCTGCATGAAGTCCAGATACGGCATTTTCATTTTTTAGCTGATTCTCGTGCAATTCGACTGCAATTTGTAGCTGTACTCATTAGCCACTTCACTCTGTATTCTGAAACGCAGTGGTCCCCCACCGGTACCCAGTGGTGCCGACCGAGGAGAAATAATGTTTCCTTTTGGCCCCATCTGGTTATTACTTACACTTGGTCCATACCCATGTCAACAAAAGAACTGGACAATAGAATGGCTAGGATAGAACTAAAAATGACACATAGTCATTGGTACAAGATTCTAACTTTTAATACTGGTCTGGTAGGAGAAAAATTACAGACTGGTTGCATCGGTGCATGAAGAGTTAATTTGGGTAGGAAGGTTTTATAGGTACAAAAATATTTCAGAACACCGGAAATTTTATTTTATTATGGGTATTTATCTGCCACAGCTTGACAACCGGTCTGTGAAAATAGCAGAAGACATTTAACCGATCCGCAAAAAAGGTTGGGAAACACTGCTGTATAGATTTGGAAATATTGAAAATATTTAAGTATTGATTGATTATTTTTCCTTCCTATTTGTAAAATCTAATTTAATTCTGCAAAATGCAATTATCAGTGACCACGGTCCTTAAGATATGGACAGGTCAGTAGGCTGTTAAAGCGGGTAACTAAACACGAACTAATACTATTAAGTCACTGGATATTGTTTTTCTATTTTAAAATACTCTTCTGTCAACACAATTGATAAAACGGAGTGATTATACTATAGTATTCTCCTCCGGCATTAAAAAGCTGTTTGCAAAGAACTGTAGCTCAGTGGATATTACAGTTTGTTTTTTCCTAACCTCTTTGTTTAATGTTCATGTTGACTCTTTAATGCACTGCCTTTTCCTATTTGACTGACCGATTAAGATATTACCATGAACAAACAGTGTTGAGGGGGTACATAATGAAGTGGCCACTGTGTACACCGCTAGAAGATGTAGAAGTAAAATCCTAAGGAGAATAACTCAAAAGAATGAAAGCCAATACTTGTCGTTCCACTTTCCAGATTCCTTATACTGGCTAAACTCTGCTGCAGCGCAGCGTCATTATAAACTGCAATATGTGTCATTGGGCAAAAGCGTCTAAAAATAATTCTGTACTGGCATTCTGCTGTTTACATACTGAAAATCAGACACGGGGGAAGGATGTTTTTTCTTCTCCTCTATGTCTTTTCCTAATTTGTGCATCCTTAACCCCAACGCATCACTCACTGCAGGTCCCAGCACCACCTGTCAGGAGGACTCTTGCTCAAACCAAGGGGTTTGCCTGCAGCAGTGGGAGGGCTTCACCTGCGACTGCAGCATGACTTCATATGCTGGGCCTCTATGCAATGATGGTGAGTCTGCAATCTGTGGGTGTTCTTAGAGTGCAGTGTGAATAATTCACTAATAATCAGTCATTTTGACCGTTTTGTGTGTGGAAATTCAATAAATAAAGTAATATACAGTGCATGTCTGTAAATATGTCAACTATATGTGTTTCTTAATGTTGATACCAGTACAGATAACAAACAATATAAGTTGTTTTGAGTTGAATTTAAGTTGTTACAAACATGTGTTTACTATGAATCACTGAATGAACCACTACATGCTTGACAAAGAACTTTTTCTTTAGACTAGTCTCATATGTTGATTTTATCAAACGATTTCCAATGTGCAGAACTGAAACTAATTCACTTAAAGTCGATGTCAGTCGATGTACTGTGTGTGTGCATTTTATCAAAACCACCACGTGAGGGCAGTGTCATCAGTTGCGCAATAACATGACACCACCCACTGAACAGAGCCTATAAAGTGTCTACACTAAGTCTTATTATCTGTTCTCTGTCTCAGACTTCCTCTCAGTGATGTTTAATATTTTAATCTTCTATCTCTTGTAGACATTAAATAATAACCAGCAGTATTACACACAGAGTGTATAATAGTCTTCACCTGCTGACTGAAATAATTGGATAAGTATTGCAGTAGGAAGTGAGAAGGATTTTAGTGGAAAATACAGTGGACTGTAAAGAAGATGAGGGACCAGTGATGCATTATATTAAACATTTTCTTGTTTTTGTACTGTACTAACTAACATATAGGATGGAGATTCATTGATATTAACTGTTCATAATATACTTACATTATGACAAAAAAAATGTCAATCCATCTTGACCAGCTGGAACCACCTATATTTTTGGCCGGGACGGTGGCGTGGTGATTTACACGTGGCCACCAAATGAACGACCGAGTACCAGGGCGGACCGGCTCGCACTTGGGTTCAGCACCCAGCAGAAACACGCCATTCTGCTCAGGGTGGACAGCGCATCTGGTCTGGGAGACTACCTTCAGCTGCAGATAGTAAGGACAAACATAATTATCTCTTTATCTGCAGAAAGAGTGGGTCTGTGCTTTTGGTTACTCTGCAACATCAGATGCGGAAGATAAGAAATGACTAAATGCAATAGCATCGTATAATGTGTTCAGTGACTGTGACCTATTATTTTTCTTCAGTGTGTAGAAGAGCTAAAGGCACAGAGCTCTAATAAGGCCTTTGGTGGATGCTGCTTCCTGTCCACAGTTGTCATGTAGACTCAGTTACAGTTAATGAGGCTCTCTCTCTTGTAACAGCAGTCCCACATTTGCACCTCCCCACAGCTGCACTGCTGCTGCTACATTATGTGTTGTTTGTGATACTCAGATTTTGTGCTACACAGGACAGGACACCAAGTAGAAGATTTACTAGTATTTATGCAATGTCACAAATTGCAGCCTATAGCTCAAATACACACTATTCCTAAAATTAATCTACATCATACATCGCAAACTCAGCGAGAGACAGAGTGGGCCTCGAAGGCATGGGTCAAATTCCATATTTATTGAAAAATTTACTGTAAATACACATGTTTTCCCTGCTCTCCAGATTCTAAATGATTTCTTTTCATATAAAAAAATTGAGCCTGGTACAGCTGAAGCTTAATATGATCAGCACACAAGAAGTTAACAAAAAAATAAACACACATCAGTAGTATTTGTTGAATATTCTGTCTCTTTATCTGTTTTCTTCCAATAATTCCTTTTTAATTTAAGGTTTTACAGATTTATAACAAAAAGAAAATACTGTATGGGTTATAACAAAGTGCATACACTGTCAATACTACAAATTATGCCAGTCTTTAAGGGCTACATATAGGGGGACCTACTATAGCACACATTTGGTATGATCTCGAGGGCCAAATATAATTACACTGCGGCCAAATTTGGCCCCCAGGCCTCAGTTTGACACATGAGACATAAATAAAAGGGCATGCATTGATTTTTTTGGAAGTAGCTAAAACAGGAAATGGAGAGATTAATACGTGGAAATCAGAATTTTGTCAATTGGTAATGAAAGTGTCCAATAGTTTATATTTAGATACAACATCCATAGCCTTGTGATGCATATGAATGAAAGATACACCATCGAGATTAAAAGAATTGACTGTGGAGTCCGGAGACAGGATAGTATCAAGACACAGCACGAGATAGGCTACAAAAAGAGATTCTGGCAGCATTAAAGCCTCCCAGGAACGCAGCGTCCTCTATAATTCCAAACAGAATAAGTTTGTGCTGTCTTAGAGGAAAAGTCAGAGGGTAATAGCTAGAAGAGACAAAGTGCTAATAAATCTTACTTGAGAACATGTGCATTCGGTGTGAAAAAGGCCATTTGGTGTCCAAAAGTTAATATAGGATTCGAACGCTGTTCTCTTTTTAAGCAAAGGTAATTATTTTAATGAAGTGGAACGTAAAAAGTTGTTTGCGTTGGCTCCCCTGCCAAATTCAACAGTCGGGCTGTTTAGATGGGCTGTGTCATGCGGGTGCTTATAAACCGACTGATGGTGAGACTAGCCATGCTTCAGAAAATCTTATTTAGAGTCCAAGGAAACTACAAGATAAGTGTGCTGTTAGAAATTCATTATTTTATGTGGTGACTGTAAAATTAATTCACATGCAGAAGCTTTTGTTTTTACCAATAACAAGCAAGGTCTCTGAGATTGTATGTCCTCAAAATGGGAGTAAAGAAGTGAAGCTTTTAAATGTATGTAATCTTGTAATGTTAGTGTTAATTGTTATGTATCCCAAGCCATTGGCTTACACACATATTTGGAATTGATATTGGTACCTCATGGTACCTACGAGCCTTCATTTTGTGTTCCAATTCCAAGCCAATTCCTCATGCAGCCCTGCAGACATTAGCTGTCTGGGCCATTAAATGTGACAAATTACTGGACCCAAGAGATTGGACAGAACATTGGTATTTCTTTTTACAAGTGAGACTTGCGAGTAGTTTCCAGAATAATCAAAGCATTCATATGAAAACATAAATAGTGGTATGCAGAGGTCCACATTATTTACCAATATATTTCCCAGAAGCTGAGTCTAGACTGTAGTTGAACTTAAATAATGGTCTCAACGTGTTTTCTTTTGAAAAATCTCTGTTAATCTATGAGTCTGATATATAGGGTGGTTTATAATTAATTTTCTGGTGCAAATCATCTATTGGCAGATGTTAAAAATATTATTTATAAAGAGATCTAAAATATTTATGTAGAAAAATCTGCAGCCAATTTAAATTTCTAAAAAAGCAGGAAGAAAAATAAAATCCTTCGACATTGTAAATGACACAAACACCAAATGCCTTCTGCAAGTTCCCTAGACAGGAGGGTGAACAATTGTCAGTGGCTAAATGGCCTCAAAGAGCCATTTGCCCATATATGCACTGATACATTCGGGAGTAATGATTTTCATATCTGCACTGCCCCCCACAGGACAAAGGCAACATTAGAGTAGTGTTTAATGTCGGTACAGACGACATCAACATCGAGGAGAGTTCCAAGTTTGTCAACGACGGGAAGTACCACATAATTCGCTTCACACGCAGCGGAGGCAATGCAACCCTCCAACTTGATGACCTTCCAGTCATAGAGCGCTATCCCTCAGGTAGGCCCAAACTGCCTACATGAATTACAGCACTGATCCACCAAGGCTCTGCCCATCCTGGGGCAGAGCTGACGACTCTTGAGCCTTAAGCAAACCACCGCCAGACCACCACTGTTTCTATCTATGTTTATTTTCAAATAATGAAGCTGAAAAAAATTAACTATACTTTGGTTTAATGTTATTGTGTTTGAAAGGAATCATGTGTGACCTGATTATGAAACATGACTTTTTAAAAACATAAAATGTATTACAACAGCTTGTATACTAGCCAGTTATGATATGTTATGGCTTTGTTAAATAGTGTTAAAGGTAATTTATGAAAATAGTTTATTTCAGGTATCTTTTCTCTGACCATAAAAGAAAAAATAACAGTTGGTGCATTTTGGACAAATAATAATTTAAAAGTATGTCATATTTTGAGTTAAATGTTTAACTAGAGTAAAAAAAAAAAATAAGGAAAATGAAAAAGTGTCTGTTGCTGAGTCTACTCTTTGTTTTATACTTGTTGATTTGGTAATCTTAGGCAGTAAAGTGGTAATAATTAACACAATGTCCAGGCTTTAGGTGGATTAAAATGCTAAATGATAGATGTTCTGAGGTGTATGCACTACTGTATGTAACTCTAAACACAGTCAGGTTTATTTGTTGCAGCTGTAACATTATTTCCCTGTGCTCTTGCAGATGTTAACCCCTGAAATGTCTTTTTAAAATTAAACCCAATGAACAGAGAGTAAGAGTCCGCTCACTGGAAACATAGTGAATTCAGCTCCTCTTCCTTCAGCACAACAAGCCTTCCTTACTGCAGTGACATGCCAATAACGAGCAGACCATTACTTTCTTTTCATTGCTGTTCTTTTTGTATCCAGCTCCTGTACCAAGTTTGGATGTGCGTAATTACTACTGTGTTTTCATCTCTAAATTAAAGGCAACATTGATAGCGAGCGCCTGGCCATCGCCAGACAGCGAATCCCCTATCGGCTCGGTCGAGTAGTTGACGATTGGCTACTCGACAAAGGTAAAAACCCTGATTAAAATTCCTTAAAACTTTTAGTTTAAAAATACAATTTGAAGACAGTTGAATATAGTACATTGTGCACCATCAACTAACATCTAAAAATCTAAATTCATAACTAAGTATTTAAAAGTTGGGCAGTTGTAGTGTGTAATACTGTGTAAACTGTAGTGCCTGTGAACGTATCATGTTAGTGTGTATCTGATAATATCAGGTTAAAGGGACGATGGAGAGAATTAAATGTGAATAAATCAGAAAATAGAAAAGTGCAATAAAAGATGTTTTTATTAACACTTGTAAATAATTGTATTACTGCATTGTAAAAAAATAAAGCACTTACTAACAATTACGGACAAAATTGTAACCAAATTAAAGTACACGAAAACTATTGTATTGTTATTAGGTAAATTTGAAACGATTAATAGGATAATGGTAAATTTTCTGAAAAAAAAGGAGTAAATATTTTCTTTCTAAACTTTAGCTGAGCTTAAATTAGCCTCTAGTCCCTTTAACAGTGAGCAGTGCTAGAGCTTCCAACCTGTGCATGCTTCATAGGGCTGTTACAACAGTATTTTAGATTTCTATCTCTGTCTGCCTGTCTGTTGCTCCTTCAAATAAAATGTCGTCGTACAGCCATCACCATAGCAACCATCTGCCAGCCCTATCTCTACAGGGCCCTCTGACTCCTCTCATCTGTTGCCTTTCTTCATTCTCCTCCTCTTCAACTTCCCGGTCTCCTCACCTTCCTCCTCTCTCCTCCTCTTCCTCTCTTGTTTCTTTAACTAAAACCTGCTCAAGGTCCTACACGGCTTCGATCCACTCTGCTATGCTTTATCTATTTCATCCTCCTACCATGCCTCGGGGTGGTGTATTGTGTAACACTCAAACACATTTGTGTGCAAATGTACGCACATATGTGACCACTGGTATGTATGTGTGTGTGTGTGACTGTATCCGCGTGCGTCCGTCCACCTTTTCTCCTGCTGTGGGTGTGTGTCTTTGGTGTGTGCGTGTGCATTAGGCCGCCAGCTGACAATCTTCAACAGCCAGACAACAGTGCGCGTCGGTGGAGGGGAGCTCAGCGGAGACATGTTCCAGGGGCAACTGTCTGGACTCTACTACAATGGTCTGCGCATCCTCAACATGGCCGCTGAGGGACATCCACATATTAAAGTAGAGGGCAGCGCACGGTTGGTTGGGGACATGCCGTCTTCCTCCATAACGCCACAGTCCAGCGCTGCGGCTGGAGGCAACCGTTCTGACTCTGCGCCCTCCATTAATGACATCACCACCACCACAGCCACCAACCGGAAACAGGGTGCCACACAGCAGGTCAGCGCACCGTCACACTAAATGGTGAAACAACTTCATGTTTAGTCCACGTTACTAGCATGGTAAAGAACGTTTTGCAGTCAAATACGAAAAAAGAAAAAGAAAGAATATCCCCTGAAGCAAAGGGCGAGTGTGTCCAAAGTGTTGACTGAAAGCCTTTAATCATCAATAGTGCATCAGGTAACAAACCTCTCTACCTTAAGGATGATTAGGCCAGTGGTCCCCAACCACTAGTCCAGGCACCAGTACTGGTCCGTGGGTGAATTGGTGACCAGTGGCCAAGAAATAATGTTTCCTTTTGGCCCCATGTGGGTATTACTTCCACTTGATCCATACCCATATCAACAAAAGAACTTAATAATAGAATGGCTAGGATTCCATCATCAATAATGCAACTATATTTTATCAGGAAATATTTTCTCAGCCAAGACAACAACAATAAACTCGTGATGACGCAGAGTCATTGATACATGATTCTAACCTTAACAGCCTGGTGGCAGATAATTATACTGTATGCTGTGTGCACAGAAATCATTGTTGTGCCCGTGCACAGTTGACGGGTAGGTTATGTAATTTTGTTTAGGGGTATTTATCTGCCACAACTTAGGGACTGGTCTGTGAAAATAGTACAAGACATTTGACCAATCCATGGCGCAATAAAACAAACAACAACAAAAAAAAAACTTACCACAGTTTCCAGACTATAATCCACAACTTTTGTCACACAATTTCAACCCTGCGGCTTATGCAGAGATGCGGCTAATGTATGCATCTTTTCAAACTGCTTGAGCAGAAAAGGTAAGAGTGAGACAGGTGGCGTCGAGGAAGACGCAAGACACAACTGCCAATAAACACCATAGAAGAACGCTCTTTGTACATGAATAAAATTAGCATGAACTGACCCTCATCATGGAAAATGCAAAAAAAATCTGGCACATGCGGCTCATAAGGTGCGGCTTATGTATGTACAAAATGTTTTTTCTTTAAAAAATGTATTGGGCGCGGCTTATAGTCCGTTGCAGTTTATAGTCAGGAAATTACGGTACATAAAATACAGGGTTAATGCTCGAGGCAAGGGTCAAGGAGCAGTATATGTTGAACAGGCATTGTTGGAGATTAAGGTGTAAAAAAAAAGGAAAAATATTGATTTCATATCCTAATTTTGACAGCAATTTACTGTAGAGTAGTCCGTATGTAAGGGAAGGCAGAAGCAGATAATCAACTGTGGTTAACAAGGTGAGAGAAGAAAATTTCTGAGCTGCATGAAGTATTGTCTGTGGGCCAATATTTCCATCTTAAGTTGTAATAAGTATAGAACCTACCACATAACACTGCTTTTTTTTGCAAAACACGTACATTTCTCGACAAATGCACACAGGTTTCCTTAAATATACTACGGACAATTCCTACAACATTTAAACTAAGTGGGACTTTCAGACTAAATTACAAAGAAGGTAAATGTTTGTGTTAATGGAAGCTGCAGCAGCTTTGCCCATAATGTGCATTTAGGAAACTGATGCAAATGGGACTCGTACAAAAGAAACCAATAACTGTTACGGAGGAGTATTGGAAGCAGATGTTACTGCAGAGTTGATGGTAATGTCAGAGGACACACTATCAGCTAATGCTTCACCACGGACAGTTTAGCTCTGGTATCGACATCATTGCTGAGAGTGTGAGGCTCTTTGTTTGTGCCTGTGTGTACTGCAGTTCTTCTTCTTACCAGCCACACTGAACAACACTTCTCTCACTCAGTGATACAAGTTGCCATGGAGATGGCGAGCCCCCCTACCCACTTCTAGCATTCCCCTTGCCATCCAGTCCACCTTGGAGAATAACTCCTCCAGGCATAAACCGCCAGCTGTTTAAGACATAAATAATAGAACGTAGAGAGCTGTGAGCTAAGCCTCAGGCATCAATAATTGATATGAGACCTTGATGAATTTGCACTGCAGAGTAACGCCGGTGTCACAAAGGCCTGTTTTCACACCTCAACTTAATTTCTTTACTCCTGTGCATTTATGATATGTGGGTCACTGTGTGCAATTCCTACATTTATGCTAAGCAGACATCAGTTCTCCTTACTTGGGTGTGAATTGTGCATCAACTCCCTTCAGTATCTCTGTGCAAGAACTAGGTCAGACTCACTTGATGTTCAACATACTGCAGGGCGTGTGTGTGTTTGCCTGTCGCCATTAGCCAAAATCACTCACACTGGCCCCAAACTCTCTATGTTTGTCTTATTTAAGGAGGATCTACAGCTTCTCCATAGAGGCTGTCTAGTGTTGCCTAGCAACCAACCTGTCCTTAACCAGTGCGCACATACATTATTAGGATGGAGAGTGAATGTGCTACCACAGATACAGTACACGCACGAACCTCACACAGGTGCACTGAGAAAAATAGACTCCAATTGCACAACATTGCATCACAGGAGGGGCAGAAATGTCTACCAAAGGTGCTAAGGATCTTGGCAGTTTATCGATTTTATGCACGCGCTCCAAGTTTGTGCGTGTGTTGAAGTGGATCTGCCTAAGTCGCCTCATGGGCTTTCTGCTACCATCAGGGCTTTGTGCAGTAAGGCTGTGTTATTTCTTTCTTTCGGAATCTACAATTCATTGATTATTTCTTCAATGAAGAAATAATCAATCTTCCCCTTTTCGTGTGTTCTGTACATGTGTTTATAGGTGTGTATTGCAGTGAGAATTAATAATTCATGACAGCCGAGGACCAGTGAGAAATGCAGGAGGGGTTGTTTGATAGTGAGTAGTGAGTGTTTATGCTGGAGGCTGCTCTGAGTCACTAAGCCTAAGTTTGGTCCTAACGTCAGTTTGTTTGTTATCGTCTGCTTTCTGCTCATGTGTAAGAACCTGTATGTGTTCGATGCAAAAGCTGCTGGATGAAATCTGACACTCAAAGCAGAGGCCAATCAGCTGACCAAGACAATAGTACGAGCCCCGTAAACGTCCATCTCTCTTTCCTTTTTTCTTTCTCTCACCATATAGCATATCTTTTTATGGCTGTTGCCTTGTATATCTCTTGTGCAGATACGTTCTCCTTTTTCCTTTTCTCACTTTTCTCTCGTCTCCTCCACACTCTTGTGCTCTCATCTTTTTCCATATCTAACCATCACGCCCCCCCATCTGCCCCTCCCTCCCTCTCTCTCGCTCTCTCTCTCTCCTTCTTTGTCGTTGAGCTCCAGTGATAGGCTGTTTATGCAGGCAGTGTGTGAGTCTATCTTGCCATCTGCAGTAGTGGAGTTGCTTCTTTCCTCTATTGTCTGGATCTCTTCATCATCGTGCCAACTTCAGCCTGATCGGGTGTGTCGGTGTAGATGTACATGAAGTAGAACAAGACCAGTGCAGCATGTTGGGATGTTATAGAGAGTGCATGTGCAACTGTGTGTGAGTTCCAGTTGTGAAAGTAAAGACCAGCTATTGAATCTCCAGCAGAGGTGTGTAAGGACACAGAGCAGCTACTATGTGTGAACTAGGAAGTCAGGGAGGCATTGATGGTCGGTGGCACTGTTCGGCTGCTCAGGTAGAAATTTTGCTCTTTAAGCATGCAGATGCTCGTTTCTCTATGCTCTTTTTTTTCTCTCTGCTTTGTCCTCTCCTCCGTATCAAATTTTACGCTTCGTTTTGCTGTGTTAGTCTATTGGCATGTTCATAAAAAGACCTTCAAGAAGAAAACATAGACAATGAGAAGAAAAAAAAGAGTGATAGAAAGGGCGAGATGTTTTAGCCATGCATCTTTTAAACACCCGCCCTGATAATTTATTGGTCTTAATTTTGGCTTAATTAAGATAGACTTGTCCTGCGTTATGACATGCTTTTTTCTTCTTTGTTTGGTGTCTCCCTTGTGATTGGTAGCTCGATAATTCACTCACAGTCTTGAGTTTAAATGGGGCGGTCAGGTGATGGGGTGATGTCACAGATGAGGAGGGTCTTGTTAAACTTGCTTGTCTGCCTTTATTCTAGTGGAGTTTCAAACGGTTCAGTGCAGGTGTTTGTGAAGGTGGCTTAGGATCAATAATCAAGCATGGATGCCTAATAATGAGGGTTGAAAGATGTCAGGGTTATGCATTTCCAACTGGCTGATTGTTTGCTTTTAGCAGTTTGAATCAGCAAAAGAAGAGTGGATTATTGACGGACTTAATTCCAGAGTGGACGTTCACCCTAGCATACTTTGACAATTCATTGGGCAGAACGCATTGCAAAACCAGTAGAGGAAAAAAGAGTCAAGCATCAATAAACACATTTTAAATATAGGTTGTACAAAACTACAGCTTAAATATCAGGGCACACTGAAGCAACAATTATACTAAACCAGCATGAGAATGTTCCAGATGAAGTTACTAAATGCCAGCTGCACAAACCTTATGTAAGGCATGGTCTTAAATACACCTTTGGAGAAATGTGTGCTTAAGGAACATAAACAGGTAGGAAACTTAGGCAGCGCCTGTTTGAAGACACACCTGGGAGATTCCAACGGAGAATCCATCAACCATTTGTACTTTGATTTGATTTTCAGCTTATGTGCTGCTGATTGTTATCTGCCTCTAGAGCTTCTTCTTTCAAAGCTCTGCCGCTTTCTTCCCTCGCCTTAATTCTCTGTGTTAGCTATATCTGCTGCAATGCATCACAATCTAACTTTAATTCACAGCTGGAACTGAACGCTTATTGTGATCTAAACACATGCAAATCCTTTAGCATCTCTTACTGAACCATCAAGGCTACCATGTTCAACACAACCTTATGAATATGCAAACTACATATTGATGGTATAAAGTAAAAATCAGAACACTTTGAAGTCCGGCTCTTCCTCTCTCTCTTATGGATAATTATATATATATCCTATATTATATGCTTTTCTCCTCCTTGCCTCTTTCACACATTGGCTGGAATGTCAAATCAATGCTCAGGTCCCCTTAGTGGGTGCTCACTCTTTTTTTTTATTCCCATCATTTTTAACAGCCTGAACTTAAGAGTTGCCATAGCAACAGTAGGAGCAGGGATGTAGAAGCATGAAGGGGGGGGGGGTTCCATGGAGAGGGAATAATATGCGGTGAGAGGGCAGCTGAGATATTACTTTGTTGCTGTAGATTAGAGATTGGATGCCGAGTTATTGATGAGGTGATAAAAATGATTTAAATGTATTGCTTGAGTCTTTAATGAAAACTGATTTTGTTCTTCTTTGCTCTACACTGCACGTGTGCCGACACAAACTGAATACACAATCGGTATCAGACCCTGGAAAACAGAAAAGCAAGGGCATGTGAAACAACAAAGGAGAAATAAAAGGATGAGCGCTGAGAGTAGGAGGTGATAACTGGGTGTTCTTTTACCACTTTGCAAAGAATTTTCTAAAATTGTCCTGTTTTCAGCATTCAGTAGTGTAGGTTTTGGTTGGTTGCCATAATGGGGCCCCTACAGACAAACGTGTTGTTGGCAATCTGAGAAGTTAGTGGGCTACGACTTGGAGCCATGTTCTAACACATGTAGAAACAGAAGGAGTTGGTGTAGACTGCAAACCTTGAGGAGACGTGTGAGGATATAGATTCATTGCATATTTGACAGATTTTTCTGGTTTTCCCTTTTCTTTCCACAGTCTGCAGACGACCTTCTGGTGGCATCAGCCGAGTGTCCAAGTGATGATGAAGATATTGATCCCTGTGACCCTAGTTCAGGTGTGCCACTTTCTACAAATACACGTACTAATAAATGAATCTTTGTGATACAGCAATCAAATGCTTAGGAAGCTCATTTTGCTAGACACACAATAAAAGACGCACAATAAAGGAATCGATAGTCTGTATTTAAGAAATCGGGTCCCCCTAGCTGGGGCAATGGTGGCCTAGTGGTTAAGGAACTGGACTGGGGTCCGCAAGGCTCCAGGTGCGAATCCACCAACTGCCAGGTTATCACTGAGGTCCACTGAGCATGGCACTTACTCACAGCTCCACTGGTGCTCGAAGCTGCCCACTGTTCACTTTGGTGATGGGTTAAATATAGATGTGGAATTTCTTTGCGTGATCTAGTGTCACAATGACAGGAGTTTGCTTTCCTTCCTACCTTCCTTAACAGCCAGAGATATAGAGATATAAGTGGAAAGAGATATATCGTAGGCCTAAATCTATATATATATTTTTTTTTTTTAAGAATTACTCCAAAAACTGAATTGCAGTGTAGGCAATTGTGTCAATTATGTGTAATAAAAATGATAAAAAATATACCTCTGCTCTTATTTTAACACAATGTCATAGAATCGGTTGACACATTGAGACCTAATGTAGAAGCAGCTGCCATCCTGCAGCCATTCCTTTTTAACATATAGCATTATGCAAAATGTATGTAAAATAATTCATCTTTATAATGCATCCTTTTACACGAGGCCTCAATGCGCCATGTTATACAAATTATTAATGTGTTCCCTGGGTTTTAATGCTGGTTTACATCTCCCCTTCCGCCTTACAGCTCGACCCCCACTGCCAGAAGTGAAGGTTTTCCCCGGTCCATCAGAAGTGGTGCGGGAAAGCAGCAGCACCACTGGCATGGTGGTGGGCATTGTCGCAGCAGCCGCCCTTTGCATCCTCATCCTCCTCTATGCCATGTACAAGTATCGCAACCGAGACGAAGGCTCCTACCACGTGGACGAGAGCCGCAACTACATCAGCAACTCTGCAACGCAGCCTAACGGTAGTGCCAAGGACAAGCCACTGGGTATTGCCAAAATTTCCAAAAACAAGAAGAACAAAGACAAGGAGTACTATGTGTGAGGCAGAAGACGTTTAACACTGACATATCCGCATACACCTTTATATATAATGGTATGTGTACATAAATAGATATATTCTAAAAAAAAAAAAATACACACATGCACACGGACATAGACATGCTGATGTTAAATGTTTACTCTCCAATTATCATACCTGCACACATGCTGGCAAGCACAACACTTACACACTCAAGCACATACACAGAACATTGAAGCACACAAACATACACACCGGCGCTGGGACATGGACCTGAACTGTACAGTATTTACCAATGAGCCAAGCAATGACTCTGGCTTGTTTTGTGAACACAAACACCATTCCAAATAATTTAAAAGCAAGTCCTGTTAGGAACCAATCTGGGGCCAGCCAGAAAAAAAGACAGATCACTACCCTGCCATGACACCTCTCCAGACTGACTCTCAGAGGTGGAGGACGACTGTGATCGACAGAAAAAGCAGGCGGACAGTGTTGAAAAGGAGAGTATGAAAACAAAGATGATGTGAAGTACAAGCAACCAGAAAAGCACCAAGTGTCTCTTCCAAGCTTCCTGGCCTTCCTCCCTACTCACAGACGGGAATTATTGAAGCACTGAGGCTGTTGAAGAAATAAGCACACTGTTGGCCCAAGTCTAATTTCAAGCACCAGGACAGGAAAAACAGGGTGTAGCCATAGGGGCAGTGATTTACAAGTGAAAAGGCAGAGGGAAGGTTTGGTGCCGTTAATCTCATAAATTGGCTGTGGTTGTTAACAACAGAGCTGTTTATGGTGGCCTGTAAATCAAAGGTGGATCAGCAGAAAACTGAAATATTTTTCTGGACAGGATACTTCAGATGCTACCTACAGACACCAGTCGTGCATGACTGTAGTGTCTCTCTCTCTCTCACACACACACACATACATACAGAGACATACACACAAATACAGAACACACAGATGCATACGACTTATTAACCCAAACAAGCAGACTGATCTGCAGCGCTAAAGATTCACCATTTCTTCATGACTGATTCAGAAGAGACAATGGTGAAAATGAAAAAGACCATTATGATTATTATTATTATGGCAATGATATTGACGAATATGAAGAACATTTTGGGAGTGGGGCGGGGGGGTCTATTGCACGTGAACTATCTTACTCCGTGTGATTTTACTGCGTTGAAACTTCAAGACATTACGCCTTGAAGCACCACCATCATAAACCTACCACCTTGGCTTGAAGTATTTCTGAATAAACGCACCTCTATTGGTTTTTCAATGTGAGATTCAGCAATGTTTAACCCCCCAAATAAATTCTCAGTTTATACCCTTATTAACAAATGTGAGCATTTCAAGTGTGCTGCATGCCTGAGTCTCTGAGCTTTGCTGTGGAGTGGTGGCGCGACCCACCATGTCCAAAAGTGGTATGTTTGTTTTTTTTTGAAGGAGGTGTAAGAGAGAAAGGGTGACGTGGGTCCAGCGCAAGGCCTGGATGTGTTCGCCCACCTCAGGATATGTCCTGTTTTGTAGCCTGGAATCTAATGGGCTATACCCACCAGACCCACTCTAAGAAACCACCTTTTATAGCAAAAACCCAGCGGAGGATGAAAAAAAAAGTCAAAAATAGAACAAAGTAAATGTTACCATGTGTTGCTAATAGATAGAAAATCCAGTTCATGATGCCACTGGCCATATGGAAATTATTGGTTCTTCCTTTTCTCTCTTTTGCTCACTTTTGCTCTCTCACTCTTGTTCTTTCTGTCTGTTTCTTTCTGACCCTGTCTTTGTGTCTCTTTGTCTTCATACTTTTGGTTGAACAATTTGGTGGCATGACACAATCACTCATCAAAGGTCAGAAAGATGGCTTAAAAATGGATCTCTTCATGTACTTTTGCAGCATCTGAGCCTTCAACAGTTGAAGAATTGTAGCCCCGTAATGTATCAACGCAAAGAGTGCCATGAAATGAATGATTCCCGTTAGTTACTCCGCTCATTGTAACCAGTCAGAAGCATGCCAAAAGGACAAGGGTGACAGAAAACAAAAAGGACATTTGTGAGATTTCCCATTATAATGTCTAAATTAACTGAAAAAACAACCCAAATCTCTCCGTCCTTACAGGCCTTTTTGACCTCATCGTTATCCTTCACTTCCACTAAGGCTATCTCTAGGTTTCTTCCATGCTCTGTTGTTTTGCCATCGGAAACAAAGGAGGTGTCTCGACCAACAGGATTTTACATCTAGGTGTTCATTACCATGTTTATTTTCTATATGTACAAATTTTCTACAGTATTAACTTTTTATTTTTATTGTTACGGTTCTTTGATGAACATAAAGTGGAAATTTATTATAAAAAATAGTTTTGAAGATTAATGAGTAAATAAAATATTACCCAAGTGATCTAGGTGTGCATCTGTGTTCTGATGTTGCTCAGAGTTCCGGGTAAACTTACAGTGGTATTGTTGTATCTGTGATGAGGATCATTGCCTTTGTGGTTCTTAGTGGTTCTTAATGGTTCAAAATGAGAAAAAAGTAATTTAGGCCTAACTCGATATTTGGAGCACTCACAGGTCTATGACACATCATAATCCAGTCTCACTATAAATGACCTCATTATGAGTTGGACAACATGATCCAAGGGTTATAAATATGAAGTTCCCAAAAGTAAACTGAATATTCATCTTCACTCTTGTAATATAAGAATAAAAAAACAATAACTGTCTCAGAATTAGCTTTAATATCATAGTCAGACAGTGGTGACCTAGCTTTTAAGAAAGGCATCAAGTCGAATCCATCAGTTGCCACTGAGCACAGCACACACACATAATTAGCAGTGGGCTCAACACCACAGGAAGGCTCAAAGAACAGTGCAGTGATTTGGGTGGCAGTCGTGGAGACCGGTGCCCCTGTTACCCAATAATGGATGAGAGGATGAGGATAAATGAATGAGTTTATATCCATCAGTTGTCGCTAGTTGAGTATTAAAAGAAAGAATAGAAATAAAAAATAAATAAATGCAAAACACACAACTTTAAACTAGTAAAGGTTTAAAGTAGTGAATTAGTGCTAGCTTTAACTTTGGAATCTTGGTTAAAGTCTTCAACAGCAGTCTATTTAAAAGTTTTAAAACATTCAGGTTATCCTATAGCACATTGTGGTTTTAAAACTCTAAGAAAAACTGCATTTGATTAAAAATTTAAGTGCATTTGAAATCATGCAATACTCATTTGTTTTTCTTTTATCACGCAAGATGCTGATATACACCAGTGTAACCAATCAAATTAGTAAAATTGAGAACAATGTTCTCCACTGTGCTTTTCTAGGCCAACAGATATATATAATTGCGTGGTGCATGCGCATCATAGAGAAAGGTTTGGAAGTACTGTTATGCGGTGAACATTACAAGTCTCTGCAGAGCTTCTGTTTGCCAGATGAAAGATCACTGAGGCTGCAGAACAGAGTTTGTGTCCTCAGGTGAGCAGAGCTACAAGGACTTGCTATTTCAACAAATCTCCCAAGTCTCATTTCCTCAAACTCCCACTGCCACACTTTTTTCTTTCTCTTGCTGAACAGCCAGTTCCTAAAAGAACCCTTGCATTATATTATATAGCAACAGAACACAGTGAAAAGTTTACAGCCTACCACTAGTTCAACATTGCTTTTTAATACCTTAGTTTTGTTAACTGAGCGTGAACCCTAAGTGTAGTTCCACAGGATTTCACCCAACCCAGGACATACTTTGAAGACATTTCTATGTAGAGTCAGGCTAGGTCAAGTATTTGTACTAATAATGTTATCTATAACAGTGTTCCCCAACCCTATTTGCGGCATGGACCAGAGAAATGTCTAGCAATTTTGTCGTGGACCAGTCTGTGAGGTGTAGTGGATAAATAACACTAATGAAAATGAAACGTCCGGCATCTTTCTTTCCTTTCAGCTTGTCCCTTTTCAGGGGTTACCACAGCGAATAAACAATTTCCGTCTACCCCTGTCCTCTGTATCCTCAACTTTAACTCCAACTAACTCCATGTCCTCCCTCACTGCATCCATACATTTTCTCTTACCTGATAGCTCCATCTCCAGGACCATTCTTCTTCCAATACAACCACTGTTCCTCCTCTAAACATGCCCTAACCATCTTAATCTGGCTTCTCTAGCTTTGAAAAAAAAGTGGTAATTTTCTAGTATAATAAATCAAGGTTTATCAAGACTATATGACTATATATACTATAATTTAATGCAATAAGTTTGTTTTTTAATGTAGAACTTTTCACCTCAAAGCAATTTCTAAGGGTTCATTGCCTCATTGAAGAGCCACTGCAGTGTGGACAGACAGAGAATGCCTACTCTGTGATAGCCAGCACAAGGAGACGACATTTGCCATTTATTTTACATATTGGACTTGGTCTGGATACACAAACATGAGGGGATTTGGTCCTTTTTCAAAACATTGTTTAGCGTCAAATATTAAATAAAAAGTAAATTGTGTACGTTGAGCATCATCTCTGTGCAGCCCGGTACCAATTGCCCCAAGGCCCAGTGGTTGGCTTGGATGGTTTCATTTTTTTGTTTGTTTGTTTTGTATATAATGGAGAATTGTTAATTGCAGGTATTTTTCATGAAATCTTTTATCTCAACAAAAATAAAAAAGGCACAGAAGAAGCAGCATATGGACCTGTTAAGCTAAAAATACCCTCCATGTGTGAGTAACCTGTCTGTAAGCAGTTTATTTTATCTACCAGTCAGGGGAGAAGCTCCCTCAGGATGCATCACAATTGTGCTATTTTCTACTTGCACAACTAGAAGAAGCATTAAGGCAAACAGAATGAGAGATAAAATCAAAAAGACAGAAGGACTGGATTATTATAAACTATTAATAAAAGACATGCAAAGACATTTTAAATGTTGCTGAGACATGGACAATCACTGTCTCAACCCGTTCATCATCTAAAATTGTCTACAGTTCTTTTGACTTTGAATTGTTCTGCTTTTATTTATCTTTTCTTTCTTAAACATTATGTAGCAATAAATTGGCTGCAGTTTTTGTCAATCAAGTCACATTCATGTGACTGAGTGGGCTTAGTTAGTGTAATGTGGCAACATTTCACAAATAAATGTCCCATGTCTAATTGTTTCAATTTCCCTACAGGGTTTTGTACAACCAGCCACACAAAGTACTTTACACAGTGTGTGTTTGCATCTTTACACACACTGTACCACAACCAACAAACATAGAACAAAATTAGTTTAGTATCCACATCTAATTTTATCATTTTTATAGCTACATGACTGACAGAGTGGCCATGATGTACTCATGATTTTTGTGGCACTGGAGTCAGAGCAATTTCTGAGCAGGATAATAGGAGATAAAAGTAATGAAAGAGAGAGATGACACAAACCCATGACCTGGAGCCAAGAAAACTCCCAATAAAACCCAACATGGCACTTGCCACAGTTGTAGTTCCAAAAGAGAATATATTTGGACCCAGAATGGGAATTTTTATTGTACAAATGTACAACCATCACAGATAAACAAATGGATTACTGCTGCATTTAGGAAAAAAAAGGATTCATAAATAAAGTGAGGACAAAGGCAAGGAAAATTTGAAACCAGAACCAGATACAGAAAATGGTAACTACCTCACAAAAAAACACACCTGGACCTAAATTTACCGCTATAAACTAAAACAGGAAGGACAGCTGATCTATGTTTAACACAATTCAAGCAAAAAAAAAAAGGGCAAAGGTATGAACTACCTGGGACAAATCTGGACATACCCTACATTTAAGAAAAATAAAACCTCAAACAAATCTTGCAAACCCTTAAATAAAACCACAGACTTTGGTTTGCACCAGTCAACTGTTTACCTCAGTGTTCCGCAACCTTTTTTGCGCTACAGACCAGTTAAATGTCCGGTACTTTTTTCAAAGACCGGTCTTTAAGTTGTGGCATATAAATACCCCTAAATAAAATGAAATTTCTGGTGTTTTGAAATATTTTCCAAAGGGAAACATTATTTCTCTGCGGCCCGGCACCAAATCACCCATAGTCCAGTACTTGTGCCTTGGCCAGTGGTTGGTGAACGCTAGTTTACCTCACATCAGCTGTGAGTCCAAAGGGTACAATAAACTTTCTTGTGTAGGAATTTTCATCCAAAGTGAATACTATGCATTCACCGCATTAACTAGAAAAGGTACACAACAAAAACTCTATGACATATGACTGCAGTTTATTTGGAATCCAGTGCCACAACATTCTCTTACACTCACAATTTGACGTCCATAAACTCCCAGCGTCTGCTCCAAACTACTGAAATGTTCCGCCATAATTGCAAATGACTCCCAACTCAGACATTAGGAATCAGAAATGAATCTAGTAATTAACATTTGGACAAGGAAGACACTTTTTTAAAGAAACAAACCAAGACATCAATGCCCTTTAAAATAAAACCACATGCTGTTCACTGCACTAATGACAGTTTCATTTTAACTGCATAGTGAGTAAAATACTAAAAAAAGTGGAAGGATAAACCAGCCAGGACTAATACATAATTATGTGACATCATGGTGATGATTTGGTCTAAGCATCCAAAAAGCCAGTTGGTATGTGATGGAAATGACTGTTATTGTCTGTAAAATATTTATGTCACTTTAGTCTCTGGAGAGAACAGTAATTTCAAGCTGCATAGTGTTCTGTTTGGAAGTTTGTAGGAAAAGATAAGAAAGGGAAGATACAGAGAACAGGGAGGGATGAAAAATACTGTTTTTTGACAATGACTGGAAACATGTATTTCTTTGTACTTTCAGTTTTTTTCTACCTTTGAGGACAACACTGGTAGAAGACCAGAAAACATTACATGGTAGAAGAGGAAAAACAAATATTTACCTGTATGTTGAGCTTGAGCTTTTGTGCCATATTCCAGAACCGTGTGCATGTGGTCAGCAGAAAGCAGTCTGTTATGATAATAAACTAAATAAACAAAAAAATAACATGTTAACACACTAACTTACACACGACGCCCTCAAGACAGAAAACACAAAGTTGTGTTTATTTTTATTATAAACAAATCCCACCTTGTATGCGCAGCGTTTATTTTTTAATTTAAAACTTTATCGTCGTCTAAAACCAACGTTCTACGGACGGGGGCGGTGGGGGGATATAAGCAAGTGTAGATAATCCTGCGTTTCGACATCACCTTAAAACGTTTAGTTTATCGTTGGCGTATTTTTGTTGTTTCTTTTCTTTTCTTCTTCTTCTTTTTTGACGTACGCGCTCAGCCAGGTGCACACAACCGATATGTCCGCGGACGAGTCCTGTGAACCACCAAGAACTTTCGACACAAACCAAACGGGTCAACAAGAAGAAAACAACAGTTGTTTTCAACATGTCCAAAACTAGTTTATTTATTTACTGCATTACTAATAACGTATACCTGAACCTTTAAAAAAATATATTTACTGTTTTTATTGACCATAGCACAAGTATTTAGCTTGCCCTGTAGCTAGAGTTAGAAGGAAAACTACTAGAGCCCCCAAGCCATGACTGGGGGGTTCATTATTATTATTATTAACACAGTTTACAACAGGATGAGTGCATTTCTTACACACAGTGTGGGATTATTAGAATCTAGTGATTTAACAATTTATTTCATTGAGCCCAAACTACGTGTGTTGTCTGAGAGTACAAGAGTAGAATATTAAAGTACAGGTATAGTCAAATTATGGCCAGGGGCCTGGATGCTGCCCACTTGGATAATCGTCGTGGTCCGCCAAACCTGTCCAAATTATATCCATTTCAGTTTACATTATACGTTTGCCTTTTCCCTGCAATGCCTGCATTTCCCCAATAGATGGCGTAAAAAGGGCTAAAAGAAATGTAACATTCTATCCTTATGCTGCGTGACTTTTAAATGGCATTTACCTTGGTTCACAACATCCATCTTCTGTGCCCATTGTAGCTTGAGATTCTGAGGGTTTTCTCGTTCCTATTATAGTTGGTGTAGTGTGCAATTATGCAAGGACAAATAGGTCAATATTTTGCTATATAACTCCCTTGCACAGGTGCAGAACAACCAGCCACACAAAGTACTTTACACGTTCATATCATCAGTTGCACGAACATTTGTGCACATACGCGCACACACACACACATACACACACACACACACACACACAGATGCACTGTTTCTGTCTGTCCTTCAGCACATCTTCTTTGCGCACCTGCATTTCTATCTATCTCTCTGTCTTTCTGTTGATTTCTGTTCTGTGTCTGTATGTCAGCAGCTCAAGGCTACCTTTTTTTTCCCTCCTGTTTTGGGATAAATGAAAAATATCTGGACCCATAAAATTCCCACCATGGTGAGAGCATGAATGGCAGCATTTATGGAAAGGTGAAGGTGCTCAGGAAAAGCTGATAATTAGGAGGAGAATGTAGATGGGTATTAGGTCCATTTCTGTCAAAGTGTGTTCATCTTTCAACCACAAAATCAGGTGAAGCTGCAAGGTCTTATATCTGCATAATTTATAAATGAATTCAAGCTGGGAGCAAAGCTCTTAGATAGAAGAGAATCTGTTAAAAGCTGTCAACATAAGAAAAAAAATGAGCTGAAACCTTGCCTCCAAGTGTCTTGTTTTTTTCTTCTAATAGATAAATTGAAGTAATGGCTAATTAAATATCCAAACTTTGCTGAACACATGCTGCTAACATTAGTCAAAAAAAGTTGTGTCAGTTCATGACCATCCATCATTTCTCTAGAACAGTGGTTCTTAACCTGGGTTTGATAGAACCCTAGGGGTCTGGTGGGTCGGTCTCAGGGGTTCGGTGGAGGACAAGGCAACGCGGAGGTCAAGACACCCCGACTCACCCTACTAATGTAGGGTTCGGTGAATGCAAACATGAAACTGGTGGGGCTCGGGGGCTCCAACAAGGTTAAGAACCACTGTTCTAGAATAATAGTAAAAGTGTAAAGTTGCTGATGTCCTCTTACCATGGCCATGATGCATTGGTGTGGATCACAATGTTACACTGAGAAGGATTTTGCTTTTCTTCCTTTCTCCGTAACAGGCCAAAGGGATAAGGGATCTGTCAAAAATTACAGCTGAAAAGGAAAGAATATAAGAAAAAAATTAAAATATCACAAGTAATGGACATTTCTAAATAAACTATAGCTATAACTATATATATATATATATATATATATTTTTTTTTTACTGTTGTTTACTCTTACTGATGTATCATTTATAAGTATTATACACTATAAGACAATGAAAATGCATTACTTGTTCACTCTAAATAGACCCATAACTCTCCAGGTATTCTTGCATTTGTGTGATTAAATTAGGAAAGTAAAAATATTTAAAGTAGACCACACACACAGACAAAGACACACACACACACACAGCTCAGGGACCTCCTACATCCGCAAAAATCACATAAAGCTTTTCACACGCCCCCATTATTTATCACGGCATGATAGGAAGCTGCAGAGCATCTTTGACATTTTCTCTCCTTAACCTGGCAGTGAACTTGTGGTGGTCAGAAGAAACTTTAAAAACTAAATGTGAAGAGGGGGCTTTGGTGGAAGGCCTGCATGTCAGTTTATGTCTGGTGGGGGAAAAGGGGAGAAAGAAGAATACTGAGACACAAAAGGGAGTGCAGAAAAAAAGAAGATCAGAGGAAAAGCACCACTCGAGGTATTACTATGTGGACTGCAAACATGACGATGAGCTGCCTGGCAGTTCTGCTGACAATGTTCGGGGTGAACATGACAGCTGCCTCAGCACCAGACACTAATGCAGGAGATGACAACACCATTGCCAACCAAAGTCCGCTATCCTCCAACCAACTAAGTTTTGAGGTCACAGAGATTCCGTTCAACATTCCCAGCAGCACTAAATTCCTGTAAGTACACATAGATGGATATCACAAACTTTTGTTAATGCTGCTGCTACTGATGCTGCTGGATTTGCTGCTGCTGCTCATATTTCAGCTGAATGTCTAAAAAATCCAGTGTAACATTGAGATCATGTTGTGTGTCCTCTTTTGAATGGCATCTGTAGAGAGAAGCTATGATGCTATGATTTAAATCTTCAGACAACACAGCATTGTCTCAAAATGTAGAAATAATCTTAGTTTCTACAAAGTTTGGATCTGGCCTTCAACCTGTTCTCAGTGTGGTTTGAAATGTAACTCGAGCCATTTGTTTGATGAAAATTTAAGAAAGTCGAGGGTAAACTGGGGCACGTGGACCAGATGCGGCCCTGTGGGCTGGTTGATCCAGCCTGCAAAACGTACAATAATAACAACAATTATCAATTTGCTTCTGCGTTTTCTCTACAAGATCAGCATTTACTGGATAAATAGCACTTAAATAGCACTGACTTTTTTACACGTCATTCATCTAAGTTCACACAAAACAATCTGATGCCAACCTGACCCACGTGTCAAATTTCAGTTCTCATTAAGATTAAATTCCTTTTTTTGTCATTGTGATGTAATTCACACCACAGCGCACAACAAAATTTGGCCTCTGCATTTAACCCATCATCAAAGTGAACAGTGGGCAGCTAATGAGCGCCCGGGAGCAGGGAGTGGGGACGATACCATGCACAGGGCATCTCAGCAGTAACTTTGCGGTAGGGGGATGCGAACCGGGGACCTTAACCACTAGGCCACTGCCCCTTTTGTGGCCCGGGAGTCAGACTACTTGTCCAAGTCTGATTTAACAGGTTGTTTCTTGATATTTTTGTACTTAATTTGTACTTAATTGATGTTTTTGTACTTAATTCTTACTATTACTGTCTTGATTGGCTGTTTTATTTAATTTCCTCAACGAAAGCAGCTGATTTGACGTTATTAAGACAATGCACACATGTTTTAGATTATTCTATTATAGTCATCTGTATTTTCTAATTATTTCAGTGACCCATACTGAAATACCACCATTTTGCTACATTTTGTTATGTGTTTTGTGTTCCAAAATTCTGTGTAAAACAACAGAATTCTTTGTTACAATATGCGACAGTTATCATAAGCCTATCGGCACTCCAGAGCAACAAAGTATGTAATATAACAATGTATCATGAATGTTCCGTAAACAAACATGAATTCTCTAAGTGATAATTTGTAGATCTCAACAGCAATAATTAATAACTTTGTTGATCCTTCAAAAATGTTCTCTAACTTTTTGCTTCTTGTGTTGTAGCAACTGTTGCTCTGTGTTTTGTTCATCTTTATCAATTCCCAGCCAGACTTTCTCTTTTTTACTGGATTAGGCACTAAATCCAAGTTCTCCAAGTTTTTTTTTCCTTGAGCGTCACCTTTTTTGTAAGAACTAGCAATAATATTATATTGTGTTTGTGTTTTTTATCTGGCATTCTTCTCAGAATGTGGCCAAACTATAAAAAAACACAGAAATGAATAATAATAGAAATAATGATAATAATAACAATAACAACAATTATGATTAAAGGAAGGGATTGCCCTACATTTGTTTGTACCTTAACCCAAAGAACTTAAAATAAATTGTATTTGTATCAAGCCAAACTACTGTCATTTATTAATATTCTAACAGGATTTCAGGTATTTTTCATGATCAAATCTGACTCTCCATGAAAAGAACATTGCAGGTTTAATAGCAGCAGCTCCATAATGTGGCCTTTGCCTCCAAAACTTGTTACAGATGGTTGAAATGGGACACTGTGTTACAAAGCCTGGATGTGGTAAATAAGGACTTCTGCCACGTGGAGTAAGCACTAACCTGTTGTTTTGGCCACTGCACCACTTTGTAGGAATCTCAAGGCCAAGGGGAAGAGAGGATTTGGTGGAGGGAGGGGGTCAGCAATAGGACCAGAACAGTCTGAGACTTTTCCACCAAACATGCACCTGGACAGATATATGGACCAAGTGCAGATTTGCATAATCATTGGTAAAAAGAAAAAAACATGGAGTGCTTACAGAAAAATCAGGAGAAGGACAAACTTTTTGGAAAAGTAGCCACTGTTTGTTAAAGACATATTGTAAGATTGCAGGCAGCGGTGCATGTGTGTGTTCCCATCTGTTCTCGTCTCCTTGAAAGTCAAGGCTCTGGAAAAGGAGGGACGTTTACGAATACACAGCAACAAGCAGACACGCCACGACTGAAGCATTTAGGTTAAAAACCCAGAAAATAAGTAGTGAAAAAAACCAAAATTACGCTCTCCTTATCCTGACCAGTCAATACTGACCACAAACGGCTAAGATTCCAGTTCATTCATTTATTCATTCATTCATTCATTCATTCATTCATCTTCATCCTCTTGTCTGTTGGCGTGTCCTGTAATTCCCGGAAGAATACTCCTGAGGGATTACTTCTGTCTATCTATCGATCTATCTATCTATCTATCTATCTATCTATCTTTCTATCTATCTTAGGGGCAGAAGTCTCCATGACTGCCACCCAAATCACACTGCTCCATACTCTGAGCCTTCCTGTGACCTAGTGGTTAAGGACCGGGACCGGGGTCTGGAGGGCTCCAGGTTCGAATTCACCAATTGTCAAGTAACCACTGAGGTCCTCTGAGCTTAGTACCGTCCCTACTCACAGCTCCCGTGGTGCTCAAAGCTGCCCACTGTTTACTTTGGTGATTGGTTAAATACAGAGGTCAAATTTTATTGTGTGCAGTGGTGTGAATCACAATGTCACAATGAAAAGGAGTTGGCTTTCCTCTCCTTTCCTGTGGATGGTGAGCCCACTGGAAGTTGTGCGGCCCTATGATCAGAGCACCTCAGTGGTAACCTGGCAGCTGGTGGATTACAACCCGAAACCTTGTGTAGATCACTGTCTTAACCGCTAGTCCACCACTGGAAAACATGATTCAGGTTGACTCTGTTTAGATGTGTTTCTGATATGCATGTGTCCTCATTACTAGGAAAATCCAGCAGACGGAGGTCAAAGTGATCAGGGAGGGGGCCCTCTCCCAACTAGAGCTGCTCATCACACTGTAAGTGTGTGTCTGTCTGTTGCTAGAACACATTGATCCTGGAAGAGATCCTCCAAACTGAGGTGAAGCAGGGACACAAAGCCAAGACATAGCCAAACCCAACTTTGCGTAAACAAAGGAAATAGAAATTAATTTTCTAATAAATTTCTTCGAATTGAAAATCACTTTGGACAAAAGTGTGTGTATTGTAATGAAATATAAAGTAAATAATTTATTTTTTAGTGTTTTTTACAGCAAATATGAAAAAGGTTAATGTCTTGTAAATGCCAAAAAGAAGTCCAGTTGCTTACAACTAAACCTTCATTGATATGACCTAGATGTATAAGAATTATTTTATTAATGTGTCCCGTCCCCTTCTTACATCCTCAGTATCATATTGGAAAACAACAGGCTGGAGAGAATTGGACAACGTGCTTTCGCCAACCTCCCAAAGCTTACTGAAATGTAAGTATGATGGGGTTTTTTTTCTCTTTTTTTCTTTGCTAGTGTTTCATACCAAAGGCTGCTGTGTTTAGTCTCTGTTGTGGAACAAAGAGAGCTGCCACCTGTGAGAAAGGCAGTTGCCCCAAAAGCTGCAGACAAAAAGTGTCAAGGAATAAATGTGAAGAAAGATCTGATATCTTTTCTCTGTGATTGTTTCATTTTCCTACACTGATGTGGTTTCTTCAGCATCATCTCAGGAAATGTTGCTCTTGAGAGTATTCGAGCTTTTGCTTTCTCCAATCTGACTGAGCTCACTGATATGTAAGTATCAAGGTGGGGAGATGAATTAATATTATATAATTGTTGATCATTCATGTCAACGTGCAAATGACTGCCATTTCTTTCAGAATCATAACAAAGTCCAGAAATCTGCGTTCCATCCACCCAGATACATTCAGGAACCTCATTAAACTTAAATATCTGTGAGTGCCATTGTCATCAGCCATGACAAAGTTTGGGTCTGGGTCTTTATATTATATTTTAGTCCAGTGGTGAAATAATGGGAAATGCTGCCTGCTATTAAAACAACTCTCACCGTTATTGTTTATCCTGGTTTGAGAGAACTGGGTCACATACTGTATGAAAAAATAATCTGTGTTTTTATTGTGTTTATTGCAGTCCAGCAAAACAAAAAAGAGAAAATCAATTTATTAAGATTGATTGAAGTCTCTGA
>JAFBJS010009226.1:0-20102 GCA_016785265.1 Paraplagusia blochii | reverse complement strand
TATACATTGTTGAAACAGGATGTATTCCTTGAAGCTCATGGGAGTCATAGAAGACATTACATATGTATCTCACAGCTCCACCCATATTTCACTGTGGTTATGCTACATATTTTTATTATTTAAAGTAAATAATTTGTTCAATTTTCTCATTACTTTTTGTAGGCGACAAATCTTTTCTCTGTTCAAAATCGGACGTTTCTGTGTTCATCAAATGATCGATCGTCTTCATCGGAGCAAATTTAAATAAGCAAAGCAAACATGACTGGGGAAAGTTTAACCTTTCAGTGGAGCCTTTCATTAAACCAGTGGATCCATTGAAGGTCAGGTAATAATTTGTTTGTCTGTTTTCTGCCCGGTTCTCTTACTGACTGTCCCTTTTTTAACAACTGTGAGACAGTAAACCTCACTGTGACACGGGCAATAACGCATGAAATGACTGAACGGAGGAGAAGCCATCATTGGTGAGATAAGGCCTGGGGGGCGTGGCCAATAGACATTTGTCACAGGCAGTAGCTTCACTTGGATGAGTAAAAAAAACGGAACCGCACCAGAGGCTCAGGTTAAAACTGTAAATGTGGAGAGTTTACTGTTGAGAGCTGTTAGAAATTTTTCACACTCGCTTTCACATTGTTGTCAATTTCAAGTGTCTTATTCCTGATATATTCATATATATAGTCTGTGGGAAGAAATCGGAGAAACCAACGCAAAACATGGAAATGTCTCCAAGTGTGTGAAGTCTGTGTGTTCATATAATGCAGCTACTGGATAACAATTGTAGTGATAGAAAAAAATTATTCAAAATAATGTGAATAAAGTTGTATGGAATATTCACACTAACATAAGAGGAAAAAAAAACACAACAAAAGTTACAGGTTACAGGTACACCACCCAAACCACACCCCAGTGGCAACCTAGCAGCTGGTGGATTCAAACCTGAAACCTTATAGACTCAAGACTGCTCCACCAACCACAAGGCCACCACTGCTGCAATTATATAGGATTATTTAGTTGTAAGTTGTAGCTATGGATGATGACACATATTTATGATTCTATGACTTATTTTCTCATTACTTTTTTCCATTTTTCTTAAAGATTCAATGGTTTTTCTGAAATTTTTGGCCATGAAAATGCAGATTTTTTCTCTATTTTATGATATATTTGTTCAGTTATCTAAAGCTTCTTCTTCTTCATTTGGCTCGTCTCTCGTCTGTGTTACCACAGTCAAGTCCCAAAATTTGTTTGAAATTTATTTGTCTGAATGTTTGGCACGAGATGCCTTTCCAACCCTCACCCTTACGGACTTTGAACTGGCTATAAAAAAAATACACTGGCTGGGCTTCTGCCCCTAGTGGCTGGATTTATATTTTCTCCTGTAACCACAGCGAAAATTTGTATTAATGTGAATAAAAAAGCCAAAAAGAGGAGGAAAAATCTCCAAAAACTATTAAATAACAGATTAGGTCCTATAAATACCTCAGAATAAGTCTTGCTTTGTTCACAAAAAAATTGTAATTTATTGACAACTTTCTTATTCAATAAGACTAACAACTTATTTGATAAGTTGTTAGTCTTGTTAGTCTAACTTGTTAGACAAAAAGCCTATAAAAATAATTTTAACAAAGTCTGAACTTATTGATAACAAAGAATGTAGCACTTTGAGAAAAAAAATGTGAAATGTTGATCAACTGGTTCAATTTTATAACTTCATATTGTGAAAAAAAAACAACTGAAATACAAATAAACATGTGATTTTTCTATTACATAAACCTAGTACAGTAACAGTTTACTATGAAGGGTTAGAGCCGTGGTGTCAAATTCATTTTTACCAGGGGCCACATCAACAACACAATTACCTTAATGGACAGTTTAATGGAAGATAATAGATGTAACTACTTCAAAACACATTATAACGTGTTTCTGCAGTTTATAATAATTTATTAACATAACTAATGTTGTTCATTACTGTGTAATAAAACCGTTTTAAATGTATTAGGTTAAGAAACACTGCTGCACTGACATTATCAAATGTTTTGAGGCAAAGTGAGTTGGTGGCACACATTTGGCCCCCGGACCTTGAGTTTGACACAGTTGCTATAGAGCCAGGTACAACAATGAAACATAAGAATTTATATTTACAAGTGAAAAACAAGAGTCAAATGACACCAGTAATTGAGTTCAACCTTTTATAAATCAGACAAAATCCCAGTGGTAGTTTGTCATCTTCCATCATGTGACTGGATAATGACTCCACTGATTACAGATGGATTACGTTGAGTTAATGACTCCATCTGTGGGCGTAAGAGCAGCACAATTTTAACTCAATGATTCTCTCTAGATCATTCAAATGGCCAAGACAAACTTTTTTTTTTTTTGTCATTTTTGAGAAAATTCTATTTGAGGAATTCTTCCTGAAATTTTGAGGACAGTATTTTACTTTGCTTGCTTTGATTGCTAACCAAAAAATATATAAAATTTCATCATTTTAACCTCCAAAATGTTCATAACTAAGTATTTCAAGAAAATGAATGCATTTTAGTCATTTTTTTTTCATTTTTATTTGAGAAATATTCTTTTAAGATTAGTTCTGAATTTAATGGTGACCGTATAGGACAGTGAAAACTGCTTTCATTTCCAAGAAATTTGAAATTCTTACAACTTTAACCACAAAAATGTACACAAGTAAGTATTCGTAGACAAATGAATGCATTTTTATTCATTTTTGAAGAGCTTTTATTTTTGAAGATTTTTTCAGGAACTTATATGGGCAGTATTTCACTGTGATTACTAGTTTGCATACCAAAACATTATGCATCTTCACAAATGAAACCACCAAAATGTAAATACCTAAGTATTCTAAGACAAATTAATGCATTTTTAGTCATTTTTGAAGAACTTTATTTTTGGAGATTTTTTCTGGAACTTATGAGGACAGTATTTCACTGTAACTACAAGTTTATATACCAAAAGAAATTTCACATTTTCACAATATTAACCACCAAAATATACATAACATAGTATTTATTTATCTATTTTTCCATGTTTAGATTTACGCTATATGTGTTACTGACAAATGTAGATGTTAAAAATGTTTGCACAACAAAAGTTACTGCACTTTCATTCATATGTCAAAGGAAAATTTACAGAAAAGTGTACTTTATACTACTTTCTTGAATTTTGAGTTTTGTGTAAACAATGCAATTAATCGCGATTAATCATGCGATAAATCTTTATTCAAATTTTAATTGTTGCCCTGCCCTAATATTTTGTCTTCCATAGAAAGACAAAATGTATCAGTTGAGAGTTTGTTCCTTTCCCAAGGTGAGTGCATGAGGAATCCCGCCTTCCCGCAGATCAGTCTGTCCTCGTGACAGACTGATGCTGCCGGACACAGATGGTCCTTCAATCTGAGATTGTCATACATCACTGAGACACAGCCATTTCCCACAAGCACAAACCCTCCTGCCTGTGCTGGCCGGTGAGTGAAAGGTCCATAAGTCTGGTCCCGACATACACCATAACCTGGCCAAGTCAAACCCTTCATAGGTATATGCTGTCAGATTAAGTAAGATTAGGAAAACCTTAATTCAGTCCCAGAGTGCTGGGGATTGAATTTTGGAACAGATGCAGTTATGAGGGCAGAAAACAGTGTAAACAGAATTAACATGTTGGCTGTTGTAGACAGTTTGTCTTCAGTTAATGTGTGAATATTGCACATATCAGCATCAGTCACTGTACATTGTACAGAGCTGGACTTCCTGATGAATTCCTTCATTTATTTTTATCCACTTATCTGTTACAGGGAAGCAGAGCAGCACCAAATTCACTAGGCCTCACACCGTACCTTCCTTAGGGTGGTGAACCCAGTGGAAGCCCACCACCCTAACCGGGATTTGAACTCTGGACATCCTGATGACTTTGTCCAGCTGATTTCCCTCCCTTCCTTTGATGCTGCTGGTCCAGCAGACCACACCAAAAGGTACAAATAAATATTTGATTTATTTCAGTTGAAAATAAACCTCAAACCTTTATTTTGTAATTGACGTTTATTTGTCAATTGATGATGTATAAGAATATGATATTATATATGTGTATTATATATAATATTTTCATGATATATAGTGACTTTCATGTGTTACAAAATGATGCGTTTATGGGGGTTGGAAAAAGTCAGATATATAATACAATGTGTTTTATCTTCCATTCATCAAAATATAAATCAGTTTCTTTAAATCTTAAATTTAGATTTGATTGTGAATGGATTATTTGTGCACTCCTCTAATATGTTTTATATTTAAACATCGTAATAGTGATGGTTGAATAGATTCCTCCACATTGGAAACATTCTTAACATTTTATTTGAGTTTAGAGTGGAGTTAAGATTAGAGGCAGTTTAAGGTAAAGTTGATAAGTTGATATATATTTTGGACAACATTTTATGAGAGGGAAAAACACCCAGCACCCATGAACTTTTCCATGTTTAATGTTGCACCAACACAAATAAAAGACAAGAGACAGTTGAACAGGTACTGACAGTCGTGACATTGTGAGAGTTTGTCATCGGTCAAGGTATCGGAGAGACATGGGAAAACTTTTTGAATTGGTCCCAGAATTGGATCCAAAGACCGGGTTAGAAACACAAAAACTGAGCATTCTAAGATATATGAAAAATTTTAGGTCACACAAAGATCAAAATTGCAACTTTTTTTTCGTAAAATTATTGCTTTGGAGACAGGAAACTGCTAAATGCAATGTAAGGTAAAATATTTTTAACCCTGTCTATGCCATCCATACAGAAAACATTTCAGGGAAAAGAAAGAATAATATTCACAATACAAACAATTATATCATTTGATGGGCCAGATTACAAAGCTAGACAGGCCGCATCTGGCCCCCAGCCCCTATTTTGCCCATGCCTTGTCTAGGATCAAACATGCTATATTTATCAGCGGTGATAGATAAGCAACAGGAGAGCCAGGATGGAATGGAGAGGTGCTAATGGGAAAAACTAAAAAAAAATCCTGGAAAGATTTATTTGTACTGTACATTAAGTGAAGCCAAAAAACAAAAGTGAACAACAGACTGTGAAGAATTGTGGAAAAAAACACTCTCAAGACAACAGGGACAGAAATGGACAATTTTTGATTAAAAGTCTTGATGCATTATTTATTGCTGTCAAAGTTCTTTTAATATGATGACGATTTGTTCTTATTAATATTCTTCAGAATTTAAGGTGTTATTGAATATTTGGAATAATAATATTGTCCTGTCATTATCCTGAACTCCAGGGAAATACTCAAACATCATGTCTCATTGTTTGTCTGAAAGGCTTTTATGATTCAATTCATTATAATAAAGTCAGTGATGATGGACATTTACAGTAGGTTTATATGAACTTATTTACTTATTTTTTTTACTACTTATTTTTCTTTTTCTGCTCCTGGAAGAAGTCGTTGCAGGCGACAGTGAGTGCAGCCACCAACACCACAAACTCATTGAAATCCACCTCGTTGTCTTTGTTGGAGTCCAGGTCATTCATGATTTTCTCCACCAGCATCGGATCCTTTTGGGACTAGAAGAGAAAAAAAAATACAAGAAAAGAAAATGAGCAGGAGAAGTTCAATTAAAATTAACTCTCAACTGCCCTGTTCACCTTGGATCAATTACAACTTCCTTCCATGTTGTCACTATTAGAATGAACAAACACGCGTCTGTTTGTTTGTTATTAGTTTGACTTGAGGGAAAATCATTCCAGACGTCAGTGTTAAACCAGCCCTGAGCTGCGGCTGATTATTTCCTGCACTGGCTGAACCCAAAGGTAAACTCATCAGTGTCAAGGACAAAATGTAAATATGATAATCCTCGCTCAAGACAAACCTCAAGCAGATCTGATGAGCTGAGCTGAAGCGACATTGAAGAAATAGAGATAAAATTAAATGGTTAGATGTGAATGGATACATGAGCAGCATGAGGAAGGAAGAAAGGAAGGAAGGAAGGAAGGAAGGAAGGAAGGGAGGGAGGAAAGTAAACTTCTCGACATTGTGACATTGTGACATTGTGATTCACACCACTGCACACAACAAAATGTCACCTCTGCGTTTAACCCATCACCACAGCTTTGAGCCCTCGGTGAACCTCAGTTGTAACCTGTTGGATTTGAACTGAGAATCATCCAGACCAGGAATGGACAAACTTTTTGACTGCGAGGCCACAATATGTCCTGAAATTGGACATGGAGCTGAGTCCAGAGCAGAAAGACTAAGATAAATGCCATGTAAAAGTCATGTTTAAAACCTAAAAATCCTATATTTCTAATGCCCTTTATGACATCATCTACTAAAATGCATTATTGCAGGGAAAACACAGAAGTATAATAATAATATTAACAAAATATTTAATTTGCGAAGGTTTGCGGGCTGCATTAAAAAGCTCAACGGGCCACATCTGGCCCCCAGGCCTTATTTTGCCCATGACCCAAGTCCGGAATCTTAACCCCAGGTTAGTTTGATGGGGTTAAGTGCTTACAAAATGAGCATGGATACTGGTATATTATATAACAATATAAAAGTGAAAATGGAAATATTTTTTTGTTTTTATTAATGTTATTGTTAGATTAAATTAAATAAGTCAAAGTAGATTAGTTATAGTTAAGAAAACGTTGTTAGATATAAGAGACGAGATGAGAAAATAACCAGGCAGATTAGTTAAGATGTCTTCACTTTGGTCAATGTCTTTGTCATTGGTGTGAAACCCCAGGGTTCACCTCCAGGGGAAGTTCTAATCCCAGGTAGGTCGGTTGACATCCAGTGGGCTCACCACCTGCAGGATGTTACGATGTGGAGCAGTGTGATTTGGGTCTCAGTTGTAGAGACTGATTGAGAGACTGAAGAGATCAGGGGTCTCAAACTTGCGGCCCGTGGGCCATTTGCGGCCCGTGGAAAGATATTTTCCCCCCACCTTGATGTGAAAGTTGAATTTATAATAATATTTTATAGATTTGTTTCCACATTTTATGGTAAATCCTTTAGTTCTCTAAACCCTGACCCACAGTCCCCTTCTGGTTTAGTGTTGTATTACACAGAATCTATGGGAAACAAATTTTTTTATTAAATATTTTCTTTCGTATTAAACACTGAAAGCTGACGAGGACCTTCAATGAAGTGATAGTGTGCGTGGTGGCCCTCAACTTATTTGAGTTTGAGACGCGTGGAATAGAGGAACAGGAGTAGAGGACAGAAGAGATGAGTGGGAACCCATCAGGATTTATTCTTCCCAATAGGGAAGACGTTGCTGCTAAGGTGGATTCTAACCCTACAGAATCATCTGAGTGGCTTTATTTCAACATTTTAACCTCATTCAATTCCAAAAAAATCTCTTCTAGAGAAGAGTTTACTTCTTAGATGCACCTAGAGTAAACAAAAAACAAATAAAATATTATAATTTTGAACCGAAAGGAGCTTGTCACACTACGATACGGTGAAATAAATCCTCCTGATGCCCAAAAACACCTCACAGATGTCTATTCTCAGTGTGCTTTTAGATTGGACATCTTAAAATACACCATTGACACTGGGAGCGTGAACATAGAGTCATCCATCAAACCTTGGCTTTGCAGAAGTCAAAAGTTTCCAGCGGAAGGAAATTGAGAGGGAACAAAAAAAAGTGTATCTCTGTGGAGCTTTGTCTATTCTCAGAGGTGACGCTGGCCCAGGGGCAAGTGATGACATCACTGAGGTGTCTATATTTGGAGACGATACGGGCCACTGATGTTGATGAGGCGCGAGCACCTGAGGCTTCCCATCCGCATGACAGAGGACAAGAAGCGAGAGAAGGATAAATCGAAGAGCGCGACAGATTTCAGGCCCGTGACGTGTTGTTGATGCAATCATGTGAGGTGCAGGATGGAACATGTCCCTATCACGCAGACTCAGTGTCAGGGGCTTATATTGCAAACGTCCTTATCTGTTTTTTCCTTTATTTCCCATGTTGCTAAAGTAGAGGATCCATCGTCACTTCCACTCCACAGCAGGACGGCTTAGGGTTGATAAGAAAACTGATTTCCTTTGGCAAGGTCATGGAACTGTGCTGTCTTTTCACAGTCCGCCCACAAAACCAAATAAATAAGATAATACCACTGGAATAAAACTAGTGTTTTCTTAATATGATATTGAGTTTTAAGACACTATGAGCTTCTATGTCTCATTTGAGAGCTGTTCGCCACATTTCACGCAGTGCAGTATTAGTGTGTTAAAAAACCTCTCGCAATAAATCAAAATTCCAAGTTGGACTTCTGAAATGGCCTATTAAATACTGCTGTCTTTTTCTTTAAAGACTTAGGCTCTTCTCTTCTCTCCTCACTGATTTTTTTTTTTACCCAGCGCAAAGAAACTTTCCAAAGACGTTTGTATTAATGATTGAGTCAAACATCCTGACATGTATCAGGTGCGACAGGGAGAATTCGTTCATTTCCCGGAACAACACATTGTTCGGAATCAGATAAATAAAAAAGCGGCCCAATATCGACTGATCCACGCACCAGTATCAGTCCGCGGCCCAGGTGTTGAGAACCACTACACAAACACACGTAAGAGATCTTCCATAGAAAACCACAAAAAGTGGACGATGCTGGACAATGTCCTACCGTGAGGAAGTCGTTGAGCTCACTGTTCAACAGCTGCTTCAGCTCGCCCTTGTTGAGCTTGTACTTATCGCCGTCGTTCCCAGAGTAATTGTAGAAAACCGATATCAGCGCGTCCATGGCACCTTCAAGTTGACTCGGCATCTTTCTCTGGAGAGCAGGGACGAAGAGCTTTCGCGGCTTCCTGGGGAGAAGGAGCAAAGGTTTCTTCGTGTTACATGACAGATAAAATCAAATGGACCCTTCCATCGGCTCTGGCCACAGAGGAGATGCTCTCACCTGGTTAGAGTCCTGTACTGATGTGAGGAAAGATACTGTGGCTCAGCTTGTTTATTAGGAAATGAGCAGAGGTTAAGTGAGCCTCACTCTATTTTAGAGGCGATAATTAATTCCACAGGTGAGACTCCCATGGCAACTGTCGTTCTTTCCTAGATTTAATCAATGGAGCTAAGTGAAAAACAAGACGTGTACCTGTGTAACCTCCCAGGAGGCCCCACAGGTATTCATCCAGCAACACTGTTCCTATGGCTGCAGCCAGCCCCTGACTCAGTGCAACTTTTCAGGGAGGAATTTATAGCAACTCTGTCAGGCTGGTATATATATATATATATGTACAGTATATATACTCCGTCAGGCTCATATATATACATATATAGATATATCTATATCTATAGATATGTACAGTATATATACTCTGTCAGGCTCATATATATATACATATATAGATATATCTATATCTATAGATATGTACAGTATATATATTCTGTCAGGCTGGTATATATATATATATATATATATACTGTATATAGATGGAAAATGAACATACACACACACTGACAGATGGGCTGTAGCTGTTGTTTCACACAGCAAACCCAGCCAGATTCAGGGACTCTTGACAGCAATTATTAGTCTGTTTATGTCAGTGTGATGTCTGATTTGAAGGCTGACAGGATTGTTCCGCATGCAGGATTTATATATATTCTGTCAGGCTGGTATATATATATATACATATATATATATATACTGTATATAGATGGAAAATGAACATAAGTTAGTAAATGTACTATTCTGAAGAAAATGAATCAATTAAAATATATATATATACTCTCTCTATATATATATAATATACCATATATATTTATATTAAATCAACTTGAGTGGAACATTCTAGGTGGGTTTGTCTCACTTCTGAACAATATTGAATAATATTCTAAATAGAAAAATTTATATATAAAGTATATATATATATCAATATAAGCTAGATATTAATGTATATATGATCTATGTACTGTATGTATATACTGTACATATATGTGTATATGTGAGTATAAACACAATGTTACGAATGTCTATTGCCTGTTACTTGTTTTTGAGTCCTGGAAAAACATACATAACATATAACACACACACGTATATATGTGTGTCTACATGGGTAAAAATGACTGTGTGTATGTTTGTGTGTGTGTTGTCATAATTAGAAATCACTCAAGTTAATATTGATTAATCTATATATATTAATTATGAATTGCATGACAACATATATATAAATATATACACCTTAGAGAATGTATATGAATAAATATAGGTTATTATACTGTATGTATCACTGTTGTATTTATATATTAGAAAACATAAATATTTATATACTATACATACAGTATATAGACCTTCCAAATATATATTTGAAATCTTTACACTCCTCCTGTGATTTACCCCCCTCCTCCTCCCCAGCCCTGAGACCCCACAGACACCTGGGGGAGGTTAATTGTCAGGTGTGCCTTTAATATTTCCTTTATTTACCATAGTGAACTTTCCACTCTCGGTCACTATACAACAGAAGACGTCATGTCCACTCCACACTATTTTGCACCAGTCAAGTCTGAATGGGAAACCAAACCCGTTTTGTTCTCCTTCAATGTGATGAATACTCCACCTTATAAAGAATGATTATTACTTTTACAATGCCTAATTCTGTTTCAGCAGTACACAATATTAATCATACACAGAGTATGAATATTACTTCATGTCCTGCAAGAAAACAAGGGTAAATGATGAACACTCTTTAACCACACTAATTCTCAATTAGGTTTTCAATGACATTGTCTACCAACGTACCTTATCTGATGAATAGAAGAGAAACAGCAGTCACTTGGTTCACCAATGATGGAGAATGTGGGTCACCTTAGGTGATAACAGAGAGTGTCGTCATCAACAACATCATCAGCAGTATTTACTGCTGTCTGAACTCCAGTGAGGAACTCAGGTTGTTCCTCAAAGAAGAGCAGAACAAGAAGAGTAAAAGCGAGACCTCAGATTGCACAGTTCTGTCTTTTTTTCCCCACAGGACATGTGTACTAGTGAATAGAAGAGTCTTACACCTTGTCATTCCCTCAGACACCTCTTCCATGTGTTGAGCTTCTCTTCTCTGTTCTCCTCACAGACGGCGTCAAGTGTTTCGTGGCCTGTCACTCACGCGTGTCAACTGGTTGGTGAGCTCAGCCTCAGTGTTTTTGACAAGGTGTCAGTAACTGTCCCTGATTCCCAGAGGACCGGTGTCTTCACAACAGTTGAGTCATTCAAGGGGAGCCTCCGCTGCTCTGAGTTTATTTGTATTTGGTCTGGAAACTCTCTTTCTCCCCCATGGGCATGACTCATTATCAGGAGCTGGTGAAAAGGTTCTCACTTGTCACTAGTTTGGTCAGGGAACTCCCAGATTGACAGGAGCTTTTTATATGAGTCCCAGCTGTTCTGCCTCTGTTGCCTTGACACGTGCAATAATCCAGTTGGGTTGCAGTTAGTATGACTTATATTGCAGACAATCGTATATATATATATATATATATATATATATATATATATATATATATACACACACACACACACACACATATATATACACACACAAACATTTTATGACATATTTACTGTATATGTACGTATATAAGTTAGAAAAATGTATTTCTCTCTCACATGTCTGTGTTTGTAACGTCATAAAATCTTTGTATATATAGCTGTATTATTATTATATGTGTGTTTGTGTTACAGTATCACTATGTCACTATTTTCAGTTGCAATACTGCCATCTACTGTACAGAACATTCCCTGCAGGTTTTCAGCACTGAGGGAAAAATACTTATAACTATTTTAAATAATTAATAATTCAAATTATTCTTACAAAATCGCCTATTCAGATGGCAGATTGGACAACCTTCTCATTCACTTTCCATTGAACGCATTTCCTCCCAAATCCTAACTGTAATAAACAAGGTTTCCATGATAAAAGCTCTAAAAGAAAGCCTCAGTCACAGGAACCAGTGAAGTGTTTCTATAGAATCAAAAATGCAAATTTGTTCTTTTTATTTTATCCTGTTAAAGTCTAAACAGAAATCTCAGTCTTAAATACCTGACTTTTACTGCACTCTACTGGCTAGTTGGGGCATGACAGGGTGTACTCATTTAAGACATTTTTTTATGTATTCTATTGAAATTGTCGTGAAATGTTTAAAATTCTACCACGTGACCACCCTTTATTTATTCAATTATGTTTCTGTTACTTTATGTTTTATTTATAACAGCAATTCAAAGGTACAAAATAGTTACTTCAAGGGCAATTGGACATAGTACTATAGTATTGTTTTACTTAAGGAGTTCTATAGTACTTCTACGCTATAGTAGTACAGTATACAATGCCCAGTTGTTCTCAAATCTACTATTTCTAGATTAAATGGCCTGGATGACTGAGAATCCACACACACCGAAAAATCCAATTAATTAACTTTACTTAGAAAAACCTTGGAAACCAATTGCCTTGATAGAATCAAGTAAAGTTACTGGAAAATTTTGAGTTGTTACTAAGGTTAAGTCAGTAGAGTTTACTTGCATGCACTTCGACTCAAGTACACATTACTCAAAATTACTAGGTCCACTGGGAAGGTCATTTCAAGTATGCTACACTATGTCCTTATTTCAAATCACTAATTTATTGAAGTCAGTTTTACTGTTAGAACCTCCACTGCAACTTAGAATTTCTGAGTTGTATATACTTCTGCAATCTTCTGGCTCGATGCGTGAAACAACCTATCCTAAAAAGTCAGCAGACTGACACATCCAATGAAAACTCAAATTGTTATTTTTTTAATTAGTTACCTTTTGTAATAACATTTCAGTACAAAATAATAATTCCAAACAAAGACAGTGCATGAGGTCCAATCCGTCATCGTCAATGGTGTAACAGCAAGTCACACTGTAAAAAGTACAAAAATGTTAGGTCTTGTGCAAAATCGGCCAATCAGAGCACATTTTTACACAGCGAGAGCCTTGAATGAAAGTGTATCAGGTGGAGGTGGAGGGCATTCATCAACATAAACAAACTGCAGAGTGCAAAGGTTGGCTTGTTAAATTCTCCATGACAATATTAACCCTCATTGATGATTATGTGTATCCACAGTCTAAACAGTCAGCACAGCAACAGAGACCTGTTGTCATGTGACAACTGTGTCAGAAGCCTATATGGGAAAAACAGATTGGCAAAAAGTAAAATTTCCAAGTTTTATTTGTCTAGTTATCTTTTCATAGATACAATTCTAGGTAGTCCATGCTAAAACATTTTTTACTTGAAGAAATTCTCACATAATTTCCTTCATGGTTTGTCCGAACTAAGGAGAATGCAGCAATTAAATGTTGCTGTCCATCTCTCACATTACCTGCAAATCACAAATAATACTGGTTGTAACCTTAAATCCTAACAACAATGTGTGCACTCTCATGATGCACATACAGTGCATGTGATGAAAAAATGATTGGCATGATCTCCAAGTAGAATAGGTAGGCCTTGGACCACAGAACCTTGGACGAGGTGGTGCAATTCTGTGACATCTGAACTCTAGAGATGAGCAGTTCACAAGTTAAAGACTTAGTAACAGTCAGTAATAACAGTATACACACATTTGTCAGAGTTTGTATGAATCTAATGTCAGAACAATATGTAATAGTGATTTACAAAGTAATACAGACTGTATAGTACAATTATAGAGATGAACAAAGAATAAAAAGGCTGAGAATCATGGTCAGCAAACGTCTTTTCAATAGTTCCTCCCTTTGACTTGAATATAGGGGTGAGACGTGGTGTCACAGCTGCAGTGAAGCCAAACATTTACATGTCTCTCTGTAAAAAGAGCAGGCTACTGCACCCTCAGTGCTATCAGTGGAGGTCTGGTCTCCACAATCTCTCATCTTCTCAGTGAGAAGGTCTGATGTGTTTTTGATGCAACAATAGTAGCAAAAGGATTCTTTGCATGATGAGTTGATAAATGTACTTTGAGTGCATTAAAAGATTTGGCGTGCATTAGCAATCCATATGAAGTCACACTATAGGATGTTTATAAGAGAAACTTGTGAGGGAAACCCATGAAGTTAAATGTTTTAAATGATAATATTTGTTCTATTTTGTCAGTAAAAAAAAAATGCATTTATTGAACCATTGCATCTTACCGTCACAGGCTGATGCAGCAGCAGTAGAGTAACCCAAGTCAACGCATTTTTACCATTAACCTTTACTGGAAAAATATATAAATTGTAAATTGTTTAGTTAAGTTCAGAGATACATTCATGATACACACATAGTAAACAAGCATTAAAGGAAATTAGTGAACATTAGAGATCCACAGCATCTTACCTTCATCTTACCTCATTATAGATAAAAAATACAGCATTGACACGTGACTACACTGACAAAAAACAGTGATTTATTTTACTATAATGTTTACAACAATGAACTGACTCACATCTTTACAGATATTTTAAGTCAATTATTTTCTCTCTCAAACACCAGACTGATCTGTTAACAAGTTTTTTAGGTTCTAAAATTCTACGGCTTAAAAATCAGCAGCAACTGCCTGAGGAATTTATGTCTGGTGTGTGCTAAAATTAGCATAGCTCGCGGTGGTTCGTGTAGCATCGTGTGTCTGTGGCAAAAATGTAGGAAACCAGTTGTAATTATCTTTTACTTTCAGCTCAGTATCAACAGAGTGTTTGGGTGATTCAAATGATATTAAAATAGCGAGAACATTTCCCGCCCAGACATCCCTGAACTCGTTCGTTTCGAATACAATATCAAGTTTCTAACATTAGTTCAAACATAAATTCATAATCATATAAAGATTTAACAGAATGACTTACCTTGATGCTCTCAAAAAGAAGTGAGAATTTGTCTCTATAATTACTCTTTTGTGCGGCTTAAAGCGGGTAAATGAAAAGAGACAACGGTCTCTTCTTCTCTTCTTCGATGTGGAGATGTGCTGAGGCATTTTGTGATAAACTTTTTCTAAGCTGACCCAGCATTGTCTTTATTAGCGGCATGGAAGAAGGAGAGAAGTAGAGTGTCCTTGGCCAGGGACACACTGTTCTTGGTTAAGATTTACAGCTGCGACGGGGTCAGATGCTACCTTCTCGGTCCTGTATAGGGCTGTCTCCCCGAAGGGGCTCTCTCTCCTTAGGTTGTCCAGCAGCCGCCGTTGGCAGGCAGTGAGAAGTGGGGGAGCTGTCTCTTATACACATCTAGATGTGTATAAGAGACAGATGTACACAGATGCATCTTTGAGGATGCCAGGTCTGCCCCGACCAAGAGGACAATAAAATAAGTACCTCTTGTGTGAAATGCAAGAAATACATCTGCAGAAAGCATACAACGAGCAGATCGGTGAGGCAGAGATCCAGGTTTCCTGTCTCTTATACACATCTAGATGTGTATAAGAGACAGGAGCCCTAAGAGACCCTAGCATTGCCCATGCATTTAATATCTAGAGAAGGGGAAATATTTCCAGTTTATTTTTTTGAGTTCGACACCCCTGCCTTAAGTGTTTATATAATCTATATAAGTGTTGATATAAATTAAAATAAAGTTATTATTGGTTTAATCTGTTTTTATACTGTTTTTAGTGGATTAATACAGTACGGGTCAAAATGACCCGCAACATAAACAACATAATTTTCTTTCAACATAATACAAGGGTTAACTTAGTAAAAAGTCAGAAAAAGTGAGTTTATCATAGGTTTTACACTACTATTACATGTCACTGAATAAAAGCTATCATTCTATACGACCAAGTAAAGCTTACTAAGTAAGTTTAGTTACGATTACTATTACGTTGAACAGTGCAGACAAACCTTAGGTTATTTAGCAACTTTTCTGCAGCGCATTATGAACTTTGGTTTATTAAAAATTGAGTAAAACTGGCATTCTCATTCGATTAAAGTAAAATATATGGCACAAATATAAAAATATTTATTTGCAGTAAGGGAAACCACTACTCAAAATAGTGATTAACTGAGTAGCAGACAAGAAAACAACTACATGTGCCTCACAATTATCATTAAAACTCTTTATTATTATCTTATTGACCTTTTACTCTAAATAAAATCCATCTCAATAAATAAAAACTATTTTATCATAAGAATAAATGATAGAATCTGCTGTAAAGCCTTTGGTTTATACACATTAGATCACATGGTGTAACATTAAAATTCATCACTGAAAGTCAGGGTCACATTTCGGAAACTCTGCTTAACTTTTTTAAGGTTTTTATTTTCTTTGTTAAAAAAAAAGAGAGAAGTCAAACAGGGTAACAAACAATCAGCCACCCAGCAAACCAGAGGAAGTGCTTTTCAATTCATCTGTCAAATTTGACAATCAGCGTTTGATTAATTACACTGTACTGACTGTGTGTGGGTGTGTGTCTCTGTCCGTGCGATATGTGTGTGTGTGATTATCTCAGTGAGACGGAGCTTGGTCTTCATCAAGGACTGTTTACTCACCAAGGGCTGTCATCAATATGTGCAAGGGTCTCTATATTTTTATTATGTTTTTGGGACAAAGTGAAATTTATATGTAAATGAAAGTGTCAGCTCCAAGAACAGGGTCAAAAATGAGAGCTGCTGTGGTCTGGCTCCTGAGTCCTGGCTTTGGTCCGTGTGCCATGAAAAAGAGCCCTCACAAAGTGCCTTCTTTTGAAATTCAGGGGATGAATGGGGTGGAGGTGGGGCTTGAATATACATAAGGAGCTAAGACAGCTCTGCGGTCCAATTTGGCACCACCATACAGGACAATTTGCTTTTGCTCAACTTGTACAAGAAAGCTGATTGGATCTCTCAATTCTTTTTAGGTCTCTTTTTGTCCTATACAGGCTCTTGTTAGAAAATAATCCTTCTGGATCGGCCCCTCCTCGGGAAGATCGGTACTGCATTAGTGATGAGCACAGGCAGCCTACTCAGAACTGAGGTTTTGTTCTGGATGTCGAATGCAGACAACTTGACAGGGGACCAGTCCCAGGTCTTAGTCCTGCAGCCTGTTTGGGACTACCTTCACCAGAACCACCACGACCTCCTGAGGAGCCCTCTATTTCCTGTGGTCCTGTCTGTCTCCACCTACTTCTTCCTGGTTGGGCTTTATACCGTGCTGGACCTGCTGGCTCCCACCTGGCCCTGCATCAACCGATACAGGCTCCACCCTGAGAGACCAGTCACCTGGCCCAACATTTGGACCACATTGGTTGTCACCATTTACAACCACCTCCTCTACATCTTCCCAGCTGCTGTGGCTCAGTGGCTGTGGAGGCCGCCCACACCGCTGCCTCCTAAGGCGCCCACTCTCTTGAGCTTCTTCTTGGGGATCCTGGGCTGCATGGTAGTCTTTGACTTTCAGTACTACCTGTGGCACCTGCTGCACCACCGCATCCCATGGCTGTACCGCACCTTCCACGCCATCCACCACCAGTACACCCAGCCTTTCAGCCTGGTCACCCAGTACCTGTCCGGCTGGGAGCTGTTCTGCGTCGGCTTCTGGGCGACTGTGGACCCCATCCTGCTCCGGTGTCACTGTCTCACAACCTGGGGATTTATGGTCTTTAACGTCTACGTTTCCACCGAAGACCACTGCGGATATGACTTCCCCTGGGCCTTGCACAACCTGGTGCCATTTGGCCTCTGGGGGGGGGCACCCAAGCATGACGCTCACCACCAAAGGCCTTCCACTAACTTTGCCCCATTCTTTTCCCACTGGGACTGGCTGTCTGGCACCAACACTGCACCAACTCCCTCTGGCCACACTGTCACTGCAGAGCCAGACAGGCTGAAGAGGAGAAAAGACTGAAGGGCTGGAATTTGTCTCTCATTGACTCTCTTCCTCTTTAACTCTTTACTTCTCCTGCTCTGACACTTGTTTTCCTACCTTCACTTCCTCTCGTCCTGTCTTTGTTTATACTTTATAAATATATTTTCTTTGAATAAATAGGAAATAGTTAGGAAATAAACATGACTAACATGGTGGTGTTGGGTTGTGGGAAGGATGCTTTAGTTGATTTGAAAAAAAAAAATCATTGTTTTGTCTACATGGTATTATCAAGGTGCATTCCTCTGCATGTGTAACATGTTTTTGTAAAAATTTGCCCTAAAATAAAAGTGTAAAGTTCAGTATGACTGGTTTTGATATTTCTTTGGTTCCTTGCGCTGAGTTTCTCCCTACAGTTGAGAATTTGCTGACGGCCAATGGTGTGATCTGTCAGAGTGATTACACACACGCACATCAACACATACTCTCTCTCTCCTTAGCGCTGACACTCACACACATGAATAGCGGTCTTTTAGCTGCATCCCAGTATAATGCGTGGGCGCAATACTAATCAATCACACTCCTCGAACACTCTGTCTATCAAAGCCTATCCCCGAAACATATTTGATCCAATGTCTTATACTGTAAAATAAATATTAAAACGTTAAGCAACTGAAACAATTAATTAAACTACTGGGAAATCTAATATCATAGTTTCTTTTGTTCCATTTTGCTAAACTGTTTTTCCTCTGAGACACGGCTGTTTGACTGATATCCTAGAGAGCTGATGGTTGATCCAAGGATTTGGTTAGCAAAACAAACTAACACGCTTTCAGTGTACCTAGTGAATCACTGAGGTGGAGTTGCACTGGTTCCACTTAACCTTTTAACCATGACACACCTTCATTGGTTTGAAAGCAATTTTTACATGTAATATTTGAATATGTTTGCTGTTGTAAACTAATAGAGTGATGTCTTACTTGGAATTAGAGAATTATTTACATAAGTATATATATATAAACATATATATATATATATATATATAAAATATATATATATAAGCACTTATAATAATTTTAATCTAAAGATTACAATAAGTAATTTCACTTTAAGGAAGTCAACAAACCTAACGTCACATTAGTACACAGCATCTCCCTTACTTCCTTTTGTTCCGTCAACTAACCACATGTTTGAGCCCACAGACATTATGACACTGAAAGGTTCCTAAAGAACATACCGTAAATATATTACATGAGTAGAATGTGAAATGCAAACCACGGATTTTGAAAGGAGTGAAAAACTTTGCACTATTGTACCCTCAATAAATCAAAATATTCAGTCTAGTTTGTATTAATTCTTATTTTTACACACAGAGGATTTTCACACAGAATGAAAATAAAAATGTGTACCATTCATTTAGGCCTTGGCTTTCAAAGCACTCATGGCAAAACCAGCCACAGCAATAAAGACAAAGGTAAATACCTCTGAGTACTTTAAAACCAGTAGGACCTACAGGATAATTCATGTTAGAGCTACAGTGGCTATAAAAATCAAAGACAATCGTGCAGAATATTAACAAAACAAAGTATATACTAAAAGGAGTTATGTGATGTCTACTGGAGCAGATGTTTACTGTGGAATTACAACAAAGATGCTGGTCTTAACAAGGTTAGTCAATCACTATGGACAAATAGATCCTTTCAACCATTTGACCATTCTCATTGGCTGCTTTTCTTGGTAATCGGAAAACTGCAAAAAAATAAATAAATAAGAAGAAGTACTATATACTGATACATTCTGAATAGCTTCATATATTTACTACTTGTAAATTAAATGCAAAGTTATTTACTTTGACCTATTTAAATTGAACACACGTAACATATACATTATACGTTTGGATAAATGCATCCAGGGCTTTGAACCGGTTCGAGGAACGAAAACCAGAAACTTTTGGCATTTTGCTTGGAACTGGAAAAAAAACAGAAACTTTTTTAGGTCCCAGAATAGATGCACATATCTTAAAATAATAGTAAATGGTTAATACCTTTTGTAATTTGCCCACAATCAAAGTCATTCGTCTCTTCAAACTAAAGCAGAAACCAATTGGACAAAAAATTCTGGTTCAAAGTCCCGACTACCATGGACATACAGAAGATGAATGACTCCGAGGTTGACTACACAGAATATTTGAACAAAATGGTAAGAAATGCAAAATGAGAGCAAAATGTTATGTTTCTGGTTTTTATTTACACTTCTTCAACCTGATTTTGACATAATAATATTCAATAGTAATGGTCTAAAACACATTAAACACAACTATTTGTATTGGGCATCTTTGTACTTCACAATGTTGACGGAGTTAAA